>VWPW01008458.1:512802-589360 GCA_013389825.1 Crypturellus undulatus
CCGCCGTAAAGCGAGCGGGCGGGCGGGGCGAGGCTGGCGGGCCCGGAGCGGCGCTGCTCGGCGGGGGGCTGCCCCGGTGCCCCCAGCCCTCCCGGTGCCCCCAGCCCTCCCGGTACTCCCGGCCCTCCTGGTACTCCCGGCCCTCCTCGCTACCCGAGTCCCCTCTCGGTACCCCCGGCCTCCTCGGTACTCCCAGCCCGCTCGGTACAACAGGCCCTCCCCGGTATCCCCCGCGCCGGGCTCTCCTCTCCGCCCTCCCTGGCTGTACTGGCCCCGGGCGGCGCGAATGTGCCCGTCACGGCACCAAGGTGTGCGGGAAAAGGGCAAAAGAGAGAAAAAATGGAGAAAAAATAAGATGATTTTGGGACTGATTGCCCTGTTCGTGTGAAAGCACTGATGCCTGTGTCTGTGTAAGTGTGCAATGTGCATTTAGTCAGTGCATAAAAACACCGGCAAGAAAAGGGCAGCTTGCCCAAAGCTTTGTTAAAAGGATGGAACATTTTAAACATGAAACTGTTTAAGTGAATCAAAAACAGTAGATACCTTGAGAGGAGGTGGGAGCTGGGAGATAAACACTTGGTCTGTAATGTTGCAGTAAACGCTGTTTCTAGACCACATACCATCTATGGCTAGTCCATTGAAAATCCACAATCTTATAGCTAGTGCTATAAAATTCAGCTGGTTTTGTTATAAAATATTTTCCTAGCGAAATTACACAGGGCTAGTAAAAAAAAAAAGTCTTATACCTTAAAAACCATACTCTCAAAGCAAAAGGGTATGTTTTATAATTGCGGTATTTTATATTACATAGATCTGTGGGCCACAAGTTAAATGTAATCAAGGTGTCTTCAAAATCTTTCATGAAGTCTTTTCATATTCTGTTTTACCTTTAAGAATGTTTTACTAATCTTTCTGAGCTCAAATTTTTAATAAAGACTAAGGCCTTGGCATTATATGCTTGCTAGTCAAAGCTGTTACCTAATTTTTACTATTGTTTCACTGTATATTTGCAGTGTCCAGTGTATTATTAGATATTTTAGATTTACCTTATTTCCTTGATTTCATTAAATGTATAGTTCACATAAAAGCAAGCGTTTACAATCTATTTTTTTTCTTATCATAGAGAAAGGATTGAGGCAAAATTCTTCTATTTTCACTTGCAGACTAAAAAAAAAACCCCATAGTCTGAATGTTTTCTATTAGATAAAATCACACAAACATTTTTCATATGTATACAGGAAGAATTCTACAAAGCTAGGCTTTACGAGGAATGACTTGTACTTGCCAGGTTGTTTTTCTGAAGGCTCTCATAAGATCAGAGGCTCTCTACCTTCACTCAAAAGCGTTTTTGTGGGCAAAAGGGAACTCGCTGTATATTTGGAGCCAAAAATTGACTTTCTGCCCAATTAATGTTTAAAAAGCTTAACAGTCCTAATTACTGTCTAGGCAAATCTCTCTCACTTTTTTATACAGTTAAAACCTTTCTAGGACTTAAAAGAAGTTGCTAACATCCTAAGTTCTTCCACGGGATGATGTTCCCTCTTTGGCAGGAAGAGCATAATGTTGATATTTCTTTCCTGCGCTGTTTTGTAGCCTGTGTTATTTTTGGATGTTTTCTTAATAAGCATTCCTTCCTTCTGCTCAGCTCATAGCTCAACAACTGTCAGTCTGACAGGTGAACAGCAGCTTCCCCCAGTCTTGATGGTCAGAAAGGGCAATTATTTCTTATTCAGCAATGGCCTTAGTTTGTCAGACCACTTCTGTATATGGTGTCCACAAAGTTTAAAACAAAACAAGCCAAGCAGTAGTTGCTTGACCACTAGACAGCTGTTAAAGTAAGCTAAAGCTCGCTCAGGTCAAGGCAGATTCTAAGATTAGCAAGAAGACTGGAGTGCTCTGCTAATTATTGGCTAAACAAGAGTCACGTTTATCAGGTAACTTCTGTTTCCACATCTTGCAGATCAAAACTTCACTTTCAGTGTTCCTCAGTCTTCCCTGACATTCACCTCCCAGCAAACTATAGCACATCCTCATGAAGGTAGCTTTCAAAGACCTCAAATGCACAAGTGGCTGTATATATTATGCTTCAATTACTTACTGTGCCAAAATTTAAATCTGTTTTGTAAACAAATATTTTAATTAGTTATCCTAACATGCTTTACAATAAAGCTATTATCAGGTATTTTTTTTAGTGGACCAGAAATTCCAGACACTGCATGGAATTCATCTCATCAAATGCAAGTGAGCTATCGTAGACTTACTGAGTAAGGACCTCAGAACAACAACCTTTTTCTTCTTATCTACTAAAACATTTTGGGAAAGTATATGATTTATAACAATTACAAAATCTTCTCTATGAGCAAAATTTCAATTTATCTTCAAAATTAACATGCTTGGTATATAGAAATCTATATCTGAGCTCATCTGCTACATTTGCTTAAGACTCAGTAGAAGTATTGATTGTTCTGTTCATCTCATCCTTAAATCAACATCAGATGAATCATGCTGTAAGATTGCCTGTTCTTAGTTAACATTAAAGGAAGCCTGATGTGACCAGCTGATACATATATATGGGAACGTTAAATGTAATGTCTAAAATTAGCTGATGTGAGATACACAAGATGTGTGAAATTTCAATATATTTACAGCCTAACCTTGACAGAAGTATGAATTATGAGATCAATCTAAGAGGAATTTGTTCCTCCAGAAAGGAGGAGCATCAATTAATTTTTTATGTATTTATTTTTTTATATCCATGGCTTAATCTATCCCTTATTTATTCTGTTTTGTCTAGTGCCATCTCTTCTGCATTTCAGTATTCTTCAGTATCTAAAGCTGCAGTTCAGTATATCTTACCTTTTCTTTGACTCTTTATGTGTTAGCTCTCTTTTGCATCAAAATCCTTGTAGCATAATCATGTGAGAAGTTTAAACCTGAAACTTAGAAAAAGTTATTTGCACTGTAATAGACTGAAAATAGTAAGGCTATGGAACAAGAAACATCCTTGATTTTATATTTGCTGGATACTATGCAAATTTACATTAGAGAACACACTATTGTTCTGCATTTCTAACTCTTAGGTGATTATTAACTGAACATTCAGAAGTTGAACAAATGTTTTTCATGTGGAAAACAGCAGGTGCTCACAAGATCTGATTCCTCATTTGTCTTCACTATGAGCACTACCAGCTCATGAAACTTATTATAAGCCAAATTTTTATAAAATTATTATGAGCCAAAGCATTATAATTTATGGGCTGTTGCATATACTTTTGTTTATTTTTAACAACTAAAAAACCCTCATATTAATGTGTGAACAATAAAATTTGCAGTTAGCTGAAGTATACTTCAGATTCAGAAACCAGCAATTAAAATGACTTTACTTTGGCAAGATGAAACTTATTAAACCACCGTGCTCGAAAAAATCCTAACAAATTCAGCCTTCATTGAAGCTCTAAGGCAAACCTGACAGACATACTTGACTCAGTGCTGATCTCTGCTGTGATGAGAGTTTCAAGTATTTCAAAAACTGCTCTCTACAGATGCCACCGTTACTAAAACTGAGAAAAGAATCTTAAATCAATGTTATTTTGTGGGGATAATGAAACTTCCTGAGAAAACATTCAAAATCTCTATTGCCCATGATTATGAAATAATCATATTGTGCATGGCAACAACTGCAGTGCTAGCAAAAGTCACTACATCTAACTCAGATGCTGTCATTCAAATCAGCTATAATTCTTTACAGTCTTATCATTCCCATGTCTTTTAATACTTTATTTAAAAGTCACAGAGACACTGTAAATGTTCTGGGAGTCCTTGAAACTTAATGCGGAATGTATCATAAAAAATACTGCTGTATTCACTGCTGCATAAAAATTTATAGTTCAAATTTGTTCTTTGAGACCCGAGCCTTTTTCAACCTAATGTAGGCTATATGAACGAGATGTACCATCTCTTCTATCACTAGTTCTGCACTGCTGTGCCTTCAATCTGTTCGTGTTATCTTCTGCTGGATATGACTGTATTTAGATTTTAGCACCCAGTCGCTCTTTTTTAACACTAACTTTTCAGAGTAATATTACATTTTGTCCAGAGTTTTTAAGGTTAATTAAGCACCATGATGATTTTCACTCTGTGCTAGTGAATGTCAATATAGCTAGAACAGGTATTTTGTATCTTGTTAATTTAGTTAGTCTCTGATTATGATTTTTAGTATTTTTAAAATATTGTTTAATTGTTTAATAATTTATTAAATGTATTCAAAAGTATAATGATATTTTATGCTTTACCTGTATGGACAAAGTATAGAAACATCAGACATGTTTTCATAATTTAAAAGGATTTTGGAGTGAGAGTGGACAAGTTTTTCTTCTTTTTAGTTATTGAGTTTAAGTTCAAATGGTTCCACATTTCCTAGTAACAAACAGTACTACAATTTTTTTAATGATAACAGAGTTAATCATCTAATTGTGAATGCCTTTCTGTATTAACAGTTGAATTGGAAGTGTATTATCCCTCCCCTCCCTTTTTTTTAGAAATTTATGACCTTTTTTTTTGCTTTTTAAAATAAATATAAGAGAATCTAATGGAGTGCTGATGTTATTTATATTGACCAAGAAGTCTGAGCGTGGAAAACACTAAAAATATATTTTTAAGGATTTACCAGTATTGAGAATGATTTTTGATGACTCATCTTTATCTGTAGTGTTTCTGTACCTTAGTCATGTTTCTAGATTGAACCGTAGACTTGCACGTTTTTCAGCTGTGTGCAGTGTGTGTCATGTTTCCTAGATTTGTACTGACATATTTGCTTGCTCTGTATCTGACAGAGAAGAAAAGAGAAACTAAGACAAATGAAAACATCATTTCATTCTGAACACAAAACAAAAAATTCTTTTGTGGAAATCGTCATATATAAGTAGTTAAAGAAAATAATGGGAAGAACTTGCTTTAAAAAAAAAAGTGGTGATCTATGCTTGAAACATCCAAAGTTGTTGACATTTTTCAGTCTTAGTGGGAGATATGCACTGGTATGAGGTCTCCTGAGCCTGCCCAAGCTTTGATGCCACAGAATTTTGCTGAAGAGGTATCTGCTGGATAATGTGTTGGGCAACAGTCATGAGGTGTGGAACTGTAAGAATGTTAAGCTTAGGAAGAAGGTTGGAACTGAAGTTTACATGGTATAATTTGTTAGTTTGCTTTTTTGAATTATACATCATGTAAGTACTGTGCATGGTCAGGAGTGGGACCTTTTCAAAAAATATAAACTAGAAAGAAATGATATTGGACTAGGGTATAAGGTGTTCTATTTCATATTTCTTTTTCATTTTTTTAAGTAATTTTGAAATAAGATTTTACATTAAAGTAATTCTTGTTGAATTGACTGAATTGAAAGGATGTTAAATCACCACTGTCCATATGCTGCCCTTTCCAACCTTGTAGACTGATATGGATCGCTAATGCTGTAGACCCATAGGACCCAGCATGGACCCAAATATGCAGACCTTACCTGTCGCTTTCTGCTTTTTTTGGCTTTCTTCCATGCTTACTCCATATTTGTATTTGCCCTGTGGTTCTAGACATGGGGTGTGTTATTGCAAGAATTCCTGCCATTTACATTTTCCTTTAATAAGCGTCTCAAAGCTCATTGAGTGCAAATGATGAAAGTACTGTCCTGAAAAAAATTACTCAATGCTTGACTCACATTTTTTTGGAAAAAGACTACTCATTGGCAAAGCATCTTTGTGCTATTTATGGGAATGAAGCTGCTAAGTAGTACGGAAAGCCTCCCCGGGACTTAGGGAGGAATAGACCTCTATATGCTCTTACAGCCCTTGCCCTGATGAAACAAAAAGCAATAAATTTCTGCTGCTAAGGTCATTGCAGTAGCATTGCAGTAGAATCTTTGCTTTTACTTATCTCAGAATAGGTGCACAGTATATGTTCAATATGATGCATTTCAAAAGAGCAAGGTGATGATTTTCTATTTTGTATGGTCTCCAGGTGATACCAGTTTAAACCAATTGAACGTTATCCAGAGTCATCTCAGAATGCGATCAAAATTGTCACTAAAAAAGGAAAAAAAGTCACTCTTCCAGCCATAAAGAAACCTAACAATCCTCTTCTCATTTTAACTGATAATTACTGTTTTAAACAAGATTTGATCAAATGGAAAAAAGAACAAAATTCTCTCCAGATTCTGAAAGTGAGACATAGTAAAAATTCACTCATACAGCTTCACTTGCAAATGTCATCTTGAAGCAATTTTCTGTTCACTTCTGCCAAACCTCACCTCCTCACTACCAGGTTCTGGATATCCCAGTTCTGCTGAAAGCGGAACATCTTTTCAAATGCCAGATGCTGTAATGATGTCAGTTATGCTGCTAGATGTTTATCGCTCTGGCTTATGGCACCGAGCACAGTTCAGTAAAGGCCAAATTTAGATCATAAGGTTCATTTTAGAAATGGGTATTTGGGAGAGATTTTGTAGCTGCAAAAAAACTGGGAAGGGCCTGCTGTAGTCTAACAGTTCACTGCTCCTAAAAGTGTTTGTGGATATTTATGTGTGTATTTGTCAAGAAAAAAGAGAAATTCAGAGAATTTTTAAACAGTTTTTATTTGAAATATAACTTCATGTTATATGCAAATTTTTTCATTCATGTGTTTATATTGGAAGTTTCCTCAAAGACTTATGGAATACTTAAAGCTAACATGTTGCTATTGAAAATTCTGATAATATCTATTAACACTGGAGGGATGAATGTCACATATACAGCAGGGGGAAATGAGGTATTTCCTACCAGCAGTAAAGCAGGCACACCCGAGATGATAGGAAAGAGTAGCTTTCTATTATGTAAGTATCTAGGAGATTAGTTTCATGCAGATCTTTTTAAAAAGCTCTAGCAGGAAGAAAAGAATTCAAACACATCTAGTGAGATACAGACATCAACCTTTGTCCTGTTTTGTGAGGAGACCTGTCAATAGCAAAGTAAAACAATGTGAATATGGGAGATACGGATGCAGCCTGAAGATGCTAAAGAATGAACTCTCCCAGTTAAGAGACTAATTACATCTCATTTTGTAAATTGCTAAGACTGATTCCTTACTTGTTGGTTAAGAGGTTAAAAACAATCAGTAAATAGAGGTTTGAATAATAATCTTTTGGTAGAGGCACCACAGTTTTTCATTTATTTATTCATCATGAGATACTTTCTTGAAGTATTAGCCAAATGTCTTTTTAAAGCACTTGTATTGAAAAAGACTTTGAGATGTTCCTGCTAAGCTTATTTTTTTGTACCTTGCAAAGGATTCGCAAGACTTATACAGGTGTCCTTTATTACACATGATATGTGTATGATAAGTATGATTATCTTTTTGATGTGATCATCATGTCCCTCTTCCCTTTTGAAGACCAGTCAGGAACCAATTACTTGTATTAGAGACACTTGCTGTGTGAACTGAACAGAAAAGACCTTTTGATAAAGTGGTCTTATTTAAAATGTTAATACTTTATTTCTCTGGATGGATATGAAAATAAAGGGTTTTCTGTTTTGTTTTGTTTTTTGATGTCATTATGATTCACATGTTTTTCAGTCAGTTTACCATATTGAAATGACAATAGGTATTATTTTCACAAGATTTACTGATGTCAACATTTATCCTCTGATCTTATATCTCAGATGATAGTTTTTATATTTTAATCACAGAACTAGAAGCAATCACAGATTACAATATGCACAGAGCTTCTTCAGAGGCTAGATGCCAATACTGGCACTGTATTATACTTATGTGAAAATTATATGAACAGAAGTTTAAAACATACGCTTGCTGAGAATTTTATTTGCTACTGTTTATGCCAAAAAAAGTTTTGCTTTCAGTCTTAGTATATTCTGCTTTATTACGTTAGGTTTTAAAAACAAATTAAGAGTGAAGCATCTAGATAGACCTCAGGGATGTTTATGAATTTGTCACATTCAACTATTATTTCTTTTAAGCCATAAGGTCTGTAGGAAATGTTACATACTATATGTCTCTGGAATATATCTGTAACCTTGTTAAGTTCTAGGCAGTACCATGCCATAAATTTTTAACAGTTGAAGGCAAGCTAGGTGATATTTAGGATACTAGAAGAGACACACTTTCTTACGTCTCAAGCAGATGAATATTTTATACCTTAATCTCCCTAATACTACAATGTAATTCCTTTACTATAATCTTATATTTCTGTACAAATAAAATACTTAATACTTTTGACAAGAATGCATATATCAATGATGAATAGCACTTCGGAGGTCATGATTATTTTTTCCATTGTAATGTAAGAATCACTAATCAGAAATAATTGATTACAATGTATTAGAGGACGTTAGTAATCATTAAGGTTAAAAACATCTACTATGACAATTCTTAATTCACCAGGTCTAAACAGAAATCTGGAAGAAGTGATTAAAAGGATGTCTGGTCAGCTGATGTTCATTCTTAATAAATCTTGGAATAGTGGATAAATTCCAGAAGATTAAACAAGTGAATATATTGCAGTATTAGCAAAGAAGAGACTTTCTCCTTGAAAGAAAAATTAACAATGAGCTACTTCAATGGTAAATTATTTAAAAAGTAAATAATGTATGTCAGTATGGATTTATAGAAAGTAGGTCATGTCAAACAAACCTGTTTTCATTGTTGTTGAGATTACAGATTTGCCTCCTAAAAGTGACTGCCTATATTTAATATACTTTCATTTTTATAAGGTGTTTGACTGTGTTGCACATTACGTTCTAATTACAAAGTTAACACTGCATAGTATCAATGAAGTGGACTAATGAACTGGCTAATGAACAATCTATAAATAAGTACTTATCAACAGAAACTCATCCTCCAGTGAGGGATTTTATTCTGCAAGGTTGCTCGTGGGCTAGCACTATAGGATATTTTCATCGGTACTGATGATACTGAAAGTTGTCAGAATGTTAATTAACAAGAGACAAGAAATATGCTGCATAGTATAAAATTCTTAATAGTATGTGATCAATAAACAAAATGCATTTATATACAGCATGAAAGATGTACCTGCATCAGGTACTTACTTTTTAAATTGCATACAGTTAAAACTGTACATATGCAAATTTTCTAGTATCTCCGCCTTTTTCTGATGCTACAGCCACCCTTTTACTGTTTCTCTGGGTCTTAGAGCCCAGGGCTTCAGACTAGGGAGGGAGTGTATGAGAAGTCATCAGCATCCTGAGTACATCTCTGTGAGGAATATCGTTGCAGTAGTGTACCACTGGTATATTATTTATACGTTTGTGAAATCAATCTGCACCTACCTGTCACTTTACTTTTGGTCTGTAAGTCTGTGTTACCTCAAAAGCTTCTCTACGTGGTACATTTTACAGATCCCAGATGCTTTCTCTATGTTTTCTTTGTCGCCCGTGAAAGTGCTTTTGCCCAGTGCTCAGGGCTGCATTACATAGGTGACCAGTGATTAACCATTGCTATAGGGCTACTAAAGCCCTGTAGATCATAATCTTGTATTCTCCAGGCTCCAACCATCTTTATATTCTTATTCTCCTCTATGCAGCATTTTATACTAGGTACATACAGAGATGATTCATTCCCCATAGAATAGCTACATGTTCTGACTATTAGTTGCAATATGGACACAAAAATATATATACAATGGTAGGCATTTTTTGTACAACTGTACAAAGCTCAACACAAACTAGTAGTAGTTAGTTACCTACTCAAGCCTGACCCATCCTGATACTGGTGGTGTTCTTAGCAAGTAATACAAAACTTGTGGTGTGTGGGAACAAATGGCAATTCCTTATTTACTGGCCTAACAAGCTACAATAATGTATAAGAAACTACAAAGGAAAATTAATTCAGTATTAGGGTTGAAATTCAGTATGATTTCCATATACTAGGTTAGCTTCTGTGTGACTGAGTTTAATAATATTCACTTTTAAGCTAAATTCTGTAGTTTGCATCTTCATTAAAGCAGAACAAATGTCATGAAAAATATTAATAAAAAAATTGCTTCTTAGTAGATGGAGAGATTGTTATCTTGTGTCCTGGAAAGTTTCTCTGGAAAAAAAAAAATACAAGCAAACAAGCAAACAGCCTGAAAATGTAAGATTCCTGGAATTCATTGTCTAATATTGCCATGGCAACAGCTGAAAACTCCCCAGTAGGGTTAGTTCTCTGAAAACAGGGAAAATATAAAATTTATAAAAAATAGATTTGACTTAAAATCATCTAAATAGGTAATTACCATGGAGTGCCTTAAAGTCTGTTCTCTGTGATTATGCAGATATTCCTGAAAGATGAAAGATTGAAATGTAACCATTCTTGACATGGAGACAACATATCACAAGGCCGTGTTCTTTGTTTTTTGTCTGTGCAAGGTTACATTTGACATCTTCTGTTCTTGGGGTACTGTAGCCTCATTTGCCATATCTGTTATTCTGTAATATCTTGGTAGATATGCACTCTTAGCGCTTCTAGATTCTGTACACCTGATTTTTTACAGCTTTTTTTATTCACCACATATGGGGATGAATACGTGGAAAAAAAACACAGAAACATTTCATTTTCATGCATTTTTTTGAAATAATAAATTCTTCATCCCTATCACACTCTAAAGGTATCTAAACTTTCATTATAGAATCATACAATCATAGAATGCCTANGTTGGTAGATATGCACTCTTAGTGCTTCTAGATTCTGTACACCTGCTCTCCAGCAGGTCAGTCCCCAGCCTGTACTGGTGTCTGGGGTTATTTCTCCCCAGGTGCAGGACCGTGCACTTGGCCTTGTTGAATTTAATGAGTTTTTTGACCGCCCAGTTGTCTAGTCTGTCCAGGTCCCTCTGGATGGCAGCGCAGCCCTCTGGAGTATCCTCCCAGCTTCGTATCATCTGCAAACNCAGATCGTCTAGTCCAAGCTCCCTGCTCCAGCAGGGACACCCATGTGGCATGTGGCACAGGGCTGCATCCAAGCNGACCCGTGGGGGACTCCGCTCAACACAGGCCTCCAACTAGACTAGGCAGATATTAATTAATTCTAATTGCCTCCTTATAATATTTATTTATTTCATTTCTTCCTGTAATTTTTAGTTCATTCTAATCTCCCCCTGTATGATAAATCAGAATTCGTCATTTGGTTGCATCATTCAGAAATCTTTTGTTTTGTATTTGTGTAAAATGCTGTTCATTGAATACTTTTCAACTCTTTTTTTCAATATCTCATTCTTTCTCACTGCTAATGCTCAGGAAGAGTACTCAGATGTATTCTCGCTACCTATTGCAATAATCATGGGGTTTAAATGGCTGTATACACCTTATATGTATTCACCAACATTGTAGTCATCATCAAAATCCCATATCTCCATCATCAGACTTATCCTTGGGTTAACAGTTACAGATAATGACCATTCTTACCTTTCTTTTTTTTTGTTTTTTTTCCCATGTGATGCCATCTCTTTATGACATAGCAACCAAGCTGTCAGCATAAACTTTTGAATATGACAGAACTCAGCACAGAAATATCCTTTAAAATGTTTGTTAGCATCCAAACAACAAACCTCCCTAGTGTAGACTAATACTTGTCAATCAGAAACAATGGAAACATTATCATTTATTTTGTACCTCATGAAATCCAGTGTAACTTTAAAATTAGCACGTTATTCTCTAATGTCTAAGGTCTGCTTTGCTTTTAGGGAATTTAAGATGCTGACATATACAAAATGTATATGGAAAACTTGAAAGCAATTTCTGCCACTGCGTTGTGTTGCTCATGTCTGAATCTGAAAGCCAACCACAATGCAATTCTCTACTGTTGCCAGTCCGCCATTCATTTGTTAACGCTGAAAGGGACCTCAACAATGGCAACTCGTTTCCATTCTAGTTAACAGAGGCTGGGGCAAGAGGAGAATGAAAGGGAAACTCCTTTATGGAGCATATTTTCACAGCTGTTCGCATTTCCTGTATCTTATTTTAGACTTCACAGAAGATTTTCTGTAGGAGTGATACTCTTGAAATGATTTTGATTTTTTGTTTTTCTCTTGCACCATGAAATCTGTGTGCACTGTACATTTACTAGAACTAGGCAGCAGTTGGGGGATAGAGCTCAGGATAATTTGTGCATATAATGATCTTTGTAGGATCCGTTTATTCTTCAGAAACCCAAAACATCTGTTTCTACTTTGTCTGGGGAAAGACTGTAACAGTTTGATCTTTAAACACAATGAAATTTCAAAAACAACAACAAAAAGGAGCATAGTTGTTGACATAAGAAAGATCAACTTTTTTTCTGTACTCATTACCCACAATGATATCCCAAACTGTTTCTTTTAGGAGATACCTATGTTAATCACAGCAGAACTGTTGACAACAAATGCTGTTATGTAAGAAACAGACATTTGTTTTCAAACTATATGTACTTGTTAACTGGAAATCAAATATCTTCAGAAGTGGGAAAAGCAGTTCATGTTAATGTATAATGTTCTGCCTCAGATCTGCAATTTAAAAGTGAACTCATTTTGAGTAATCAGATACTTCCTTTCTTTGTGTGATTAATTTTCATTCTACAGGGTTCCTTTGTAAGGAAATACTAAAACAACATTTAGAACTCCTATGTAAGAGGGGCTGGGTCAATGCAATCACACTTATAAGCTTAAAGCAGGCTTATTGAAGAATAAACACATTTTTTTCCCTTTTAATAATAAGAGTATTATTGCATAGTTTTCCCCACTTTTCCCTTACAGACACACTTTTCTACCACCCCTACTACCCGCATTATGCCTCTTGTTCTCACAAGAGGCTTCCATTTTCCCAAAGCATGGAAAACAAAATTAAATGTATGAGTGCCTCCATTCTAAGCCAGGGAGCAGAAAGCTCACTAGGAGAAAGGTGGCAAAGGAGCAGAGAAAAATAACAATTTTTAACCATATTTTTCAAATTGGTTACTCTTTTCACTTACAATATCAATTTAAACTGTGATTCTGCTGGTCACACCATTTTTTATCTACCTGTTATTTTGGCTTTGCTGTTGTGATTATGGCTGTCCCAGATGTCAAGCGACTGAAGAGTTAGAAACAATATAATTTAAATGACTTAAAATATCTGTAAAAGTGGTTTTGAATCTAATTTTCTTTCCCTAGTAATACTGCGTTTTTAAATCCAACACCTCGGAATCTTCCAAGACTAGAGGCAAATGGATTTGCATGTCACTGCATGTCAAGATTTTGCTTTTGCATCAGAATGAAATGGAATATATACAAGACTTTAAAAAGGAAGTATTTCAAGATGAAAGCTTCTTAAAAATGTACGACTAAACTGTGGCTAATTTGTCTCATGAGCCTATTTAATAGAAGAATTTTTACAGTGAGGAAAAGCAAGGTGCTTGCAGATTGTAATGTAGTTCAGTTGTGGGTGAATTAATTGCTGAATGTAAATGACAAAGTTATGTAATTTCATCTATACCTTTTTGCGCACATCAGCAGCAAAAGAAAAAGGCAACAGGTGCAGAAAATATTTTCTACATCCACTTTTTGTGGTGACGAGTACACAGTGACACTGGATCTGAAATAAAGCATCCAAGTTATTTCGAGCAATAGCCATGTATCCTGGCATTTCCCTGGAGTAACAATTAGCTTACCCCCAAATCCGTCATATTGAGTGCTGCAGAATTACTGTGAATGATCGCCTCTGTTTTTAACTTGTAGGAGATCAACTATCAAAGTGAAGACTGCTGCTCCAGTGCTGCCTGTGGCCTGCAGCATTCCTGCTCTTTGTAGAGGATACTGACAGGTGACAGGCGACGCTGATTATTTGTTCCTTGATTAGCTTTCTTACAGAAGATTAGATGCTGGCAGTAGTTGATGAAGCTGCTAGTGTCAGATAAAGATTTATTTAGTCCTAGACAGACTCCTGCATGTTTTAGGATGAGTGATCAATTTTCTGTCAAAGGAGATGTTGGTCATCTGCTGAGCAGGAGCACCAGCTCTCAGTTCTCATATCAGCCTGGACATTTACCAAGGTCTCAAAGAGTACTGTTGCAATTTCTGTGATTCCCAATGAGATTGCTTGGAAATAAGATATAGCTTTTCATCCAATTCTTTTTTTTTTTAATTTGTTTGTTTGCTTTTATTTTTGTTTTACTGGATACCCCCAAAGCTGCTGCAGATAAAAAATGGTCCATTAATTTCAATAATTTCAATGCATTAAACTTTGGATGAGACTTAACACCTGTATAAATATAATTGAAGTACACTGATAAGATTTCATAGAAGTGTTCACCTTTTCAGTCTGTCTTCCCCATTTTGATTCAAAGTAGACCCATTATTCACAGAATCACAGAATGGCTGAGGCTGAAAGGGACCTCTAGAGATCATCTAGCCCAAGCCCCCTGCTCCAGCAGGGACACCCAGAGCACGTGGCACAGGGTGGCATCCAGGCGGGTCTGGAAGATCTCCAGAGAAGGAGACTCCACAACCTCTCTGGGCAGCCTGTGCCAGAGCTCTGGCACCCTCACACGAAAGAAGTTCTTCCTCACATGGAGGTGGAACTTCCTGTGTTTCAATTTGTACCCATTACCCATATTGCCTGGTAATTAATGTTAATAGCAAAAATAGTAATAGTAATAACAGTAATAGCGCATGAAAGTACGCACACTGATGATATAGATTATTTTCCCATAGTAAGATTCATCTATTGTTTAGTTCTTATCAGTCTCTTGATCAATGCTGTGTGTCAATATTTTGCTCAAAAGTAGATTTACTGTTAACTTGAAAATATGTATATTGTTGGTAACATTGTAAAATATCTTATGCACAAAATGCATACCTCAGTTTTAAAAACACCAAGTGAGCTTTAAACAAGTAGCAGGTGGGGTACCAAAAATAACGTGTTGGTTCAGCATGAGGTAGATGCGGTCTAAACATGAATATAAATGTTCTTATGGCACTGTACCTGCTCCCAATATTTGTTTTCAGAAGTTATCCAAGGTGCTGGTTTCCTACATGGCAGTGCATCCAAAAAAAATGATTACTGGTTTTGATAGAGGCAGCAGCTGAGCACCATCATGTGACTGGTACTCAAATATCTGGGACAATGTGTCCAATGTGTTTGACATTACAAGATATCAATTTGGAGTTAAGAAAGGGTATAGGTATGTTCTTAGCTGAGAGCTAGCTAAATCGATTGTAACAAGTCACTTCATCATTGTGTTTCGTCATACAAAATGTTCACGTTTTACTTATTGGAAAGGAAAAGTCAGAGCACTTGCTGATTTAGCTGAGTGAATATATGAAACTTGGTAGAATGGGAGATTACTGGAACCCAATGATTATTTTCTTTCATTGCCGATAAATTCCATGCAATTCTTGGACTGTTTATCTTCATAATAATGGAATGGAATGCTGAGAATATAACTTTTATGGCCTCTATATGTCACTGTAATTACAGAAATTTGCAGGTACTGCTTTAGACCTAATAGTTAAGGACAGCTGCACATTTTCACTGACACATCAGACTGGGTCATAATGGATCAGGATCTGGCAGAGCTTTTCTTTCTAGATAAAGATAGGGAGATTTTTCCTGGATACTTTTTGTCTGTCACTGAGGCCATGTAGGATGTGTTGTGGGATCAAGAGACTCACGGCTCATAGAGACCTAAAGAATTATTATCTGTAATTATAGAATCCCCCAAACTCCTAAGTGCCCTGACTTTTATTGCTCTTTGTCATATATATACATTTGTATAAGTAAGTAAGCTGTCCTTATTTTCCTTTCTTTTTTTTTTTTGCACTCATAAAAAGAACTATCAATAGTTTACAGTTGGATTCAGTGATCTGTGATAGTTCTGCAAGTCCAGAAATATTTCTGAATATATGTGACTATGGAAGTACCATCTCTCACATTTTTATCTAGTTTTCAAAACCAAGAAATTGAAGTGGAGTGTTAACCCCAAGTGTTTTTGTTTATTTTAGAGAATGGTAGATTAGGCAAGTTGAACCCCGTACTTTTTCATGGTGATGCGTCTGGCAAAAGGGCTATCATTGGGGTGGGTGTTTGCAGTTAAAATGTGGGTATCTACTAGTGCCTGGACTCCAGTGAGCCAGTGGAGCTATATTCAGTGGTATCAGTGAAACTCAGAGAGAAAATCTACACTCTGCAGGATGGTTGCCTGGTAGCAAATCAGCTGGATCAGCTTCTACATTCCATTAACTATATTGTCTCAATATCCATTAAATTGCAAGGGGGGTTTAGACAGCTATTGTGTCTTTAGACAATTAAATTGAGTTGTTTTAATTTTGAACCGAATCTTATGCTCTGCATTCAGGACCTATTTTCTTTACTAGCCAACATCTGCTCAGATGATGAGGCTCTGTCCATCTTTTATTTATATGCCTTTTAAATCTCCTTTATTTTAATCATATGATGATGATTGTCTATAACAAAGACTTAGGACTATATCACTCTAAAGATCATTTCCATCAGGCCTTGCAGTAGAATCCCTTTCTACAGCTGAGGTTCCCTTTCCAAGAAACACCCCTTTTTAAGCACAAACTGGACATGAGAGTGGAAATCCTACCCTAATTAAATCATCATATTTTTCAGCTAAATAAATTTGGCTTTACAGAAAACCCAAGAACATTACGGTTTATTTTCTGGGCATCCTGTTTCTGCAAAGATGATGACTAAGCATCTGAGAAGTCAAGGGCAACTGACATGAGGGGTGACTAACAAGTTGCATATTTATAACTTGTGTATGCTTCACATATGCTTCACATATAGATTTCAAAACATCTCAGGTATTCCCAACAAGGGCATCCGGGTTTTTGGCTTCTAGGTACTGCTGCAAAGAAATGCCAAGTATTATTAGCTTTAATGGCACAACACCTTGCAAACAGATGTTGAGTCTTACAGGATCTCTTTTTTTTTCCTTAGGTATGACACACAGGACTGATTAGAAATGACAGCAATGCAATGCACAAAGGGATAATTCTGTTTGAACAAAACAAGGTACATTCTGATTTCACCCTTTTCTTCCAAAGTATGTGAGATAAATCCCATTGTTTTGATCAGTAGAAAATAATACAAAGTTCAAACAATTAGAAATTATCGGGAAGAGGTAATATGCCATTTCAGGGTGTTCTTAGTAGTGTAGGTCTAGTTTTCTGTGAGTTTACAGTTCAATAACATAAATACTTCCTGCCATTCCACTATTTGTACTTCTAATTTAATGTAGATAGATCTTGCTTCTTAATCGTATTTTTTCCAATTGCTGGCTAAAAAAATGAGGCTAAATTTTAAAGTCAGTTTAATTGTTATAACCATGGCATGTTCTCACAATAAGCTAACATTTTTATCAGAATACTGATTAGGATTGCACTTTCAAAACTGATTTCTAAACCTCAAGGTCCCTAGAAGACTGGACCCTGTAAATCTTCTTGGTACAGCATGTTCTGGCTCAGTAGAAGCTCCACGTGTTGGGGGTTTTCTGAACTAGGTCCCAAGTTTATCTTTTTAAATGCTGATAATATGAGTTTAGTTTTGTCTGTATGTCATATGGAAATAGTTCTGTTCAGATGCTGAGCAACTAAAATGAAAATGCCCTCTAGCTTTGCTACAGCTAATTAATTCTGTCTCTGTATACACACTATACATAAAACAGCTATTTTTCAGAAGTTTAATGACAGACATTCCGTGTATACAGTGGTTGCTTTATACTTTAAATTAGAGCTGATTCACTAATTATGGTTTTTTTTTCAGTGAAAGGAATGGTGTATTTGAAATACAATGCAAAACTAAGGGAAACTGCCATGAAAATTAAAAAAGAAAGGAAGCTTATTTTACATTATGCATTTTGTGCTTCTGCTTAAAATGTTTCATCATTTTCCAGACATCTACGCTACTAAAATAGAAACAAATTAATGTGCTTGTTGGTTTGGGTATATATTTTTCTAGTCAACTTACATGTGTAAAAGTCAAAGGAATTTGTCCTTTTGCTTATTCTCTACAAAGTTTTATCTTTTGTGGAAAAAAAAATTGTTGGCCTGGTCTACGTAATACTTTTTATGAAGAAAATGTCTAAACAA
Organism: Crypturellus undulatus; assembly: GCA_013389825.1. NCBI lineage: Eukaryota > Metazoa > Chordata > Aves > Tinamiformes > Tinamidae > Crypturellus > Crypturellus undulatus. The sequence continues at coordinate 530,906 of VWPW01008458.1, forward strand.
AACAGAGGATAAAAAAAGTTTGCTGTATTTAGGATCATGGTATACATGTGGAGATAATTATGTAGGGTTACATGGCTAAATTCTTAGTAGCCAAGATAGATGACATGTAGTGGGTGAATCTTTACAGGATTTGCCACTGCCCCATTGCATACTGTCCGATAAATTCATGAGTAAGATATTACACCTAAAGGGAAAATTCATGCCTTTACACCTTAAAGGTTACGTTACGATGCAAATGCACAACAGGAAAAATTATGGATTCACTGCAGCATTTCTTTCTCAAGCAATTTACTTTGTAGCTTGAAAATGTTTATAATGTAGCCTATATTTAACATAGCTGTTTTTTTCTAAAATTTACTTTAAAATGTAAGTTATGTAGGATGAGAAAATATTATTGCAAGATGTTTTGTTCCTTTTGTTCAGGATGTATTTATTCCATGTTGCTGAAGGTTACAGTGAACTCCTGCATACATGCTTTTTTATATATTTACATACAAGAAGCAAACTGTAACTAGGAAGTATTCTTCTGTAACTTGTATTCTTCTGTGTCTTGATAGTTCTGCCATTTTCACCTTATGCAGCAGATAGGTCTGTGTACTGTTTTGGTCGAGCACAGGGTTTGCCAGCAGAGGGAAAGATGAAAATATCCTTGTACTCTTCTTTCCAAAAATAACTGGACTAATATTGGCTGTATAGGACTACAGCTTTTCCCTACTGTTTATACCCTACATTGCAATCGGTAGAAATTCATATTAGCTGTATATTTACCTAGTACTCAACTGTATGATGCCTTCATGGTAATTGATCAAATTTAAATACACATCTAATATTTAAAATATATGTTTGCATATAGGGATTTTTTTACAAGTGATTTTTACACTTTTTATCCTTTTTCATTCATTTACTCTAAATATGCTAATGAAGAGCTTTATAAGTACAAGATTGCTGGGATCAAGTAACTAAGGAGAATCTTACAGCAGGGTCAGTTGTTTTTAAGAAATCAAAAAAAATCAGTAAGCATTTTTCTAAAATAAAATATAAAAACTCAAGAATGCTATAGGACCTGGTATGGTCATATATGCTTATGGTTTTGATTAGCAGACTTTGCTGCTGCTATTGCTGTCATTGCCAAGACTTTTTGCTGAGAACTAGAAATTATGACATTGACTGTCCATTTTGCTACAAAAATGATGACATAATTGAGCAAGTAATGAAAGTTTGTGCTTCTGAGATATCTGTGTTGGAGCATGCACATAGTTTCTTCTCCTTTCTCTCTGTTGAAACCAGCTGTGGCTTTAACAGTGAAATGGTGCTCTGCATACACTGAATACAACCCACGCTGAAGGTATTACCTAAAACAGCTCCAGCAAGACTGCAGTTTAATATGCTTACATGGCCTGAGGCTGCAAATATCAGCTGGAGGTTCTCGCTCTCCTCTCTTTCCCCTCTAACCAAGCAGCATGGTCTCTGTGTAGCTTTCCCTAGATCTTGCGCTATACTCAAGGTGTAGGGCACACTGGGGGCCCAACTGCGGTCCCATCACAGTTCTGACCTCCTGAAACTCCTGTAGCTTCACCAGCACAGGGGTAGTTCATTCACCAGTGGGATCTGTCTGGGTTTCTGGGGAGGGAAGAGCTGATGACACACCAGGGTGCAGCTGGAGTACCTGCCTGCCCCTCATAAAAAGCAGGACACCTGCCCCTCTCTGTGCAGCAGGCTGTGGAGACAGGAATTACTGTAGGTCAATTTGCTTGGTCAGGCAAAGGATCATTTCTAAAAGTTACCTGGGACTTTGATCTGAGCCATTCCTTCTGCGCCTGCCACATACAGATCCATGCAGACAGAACTAGAGAAATATCCACAGTCGAACATCTGGGCAGGATTCACTTTTCTAGAACCATGCTTCTGGCATCATCCAACATGATTTCAAATATGCCGCCAACTGCTGATCCACAGCTTGCAAATCTCCTTTCAGTTCTGTGTTTGTATTTTGGATCTGCTAGGACAAATGATCATTGAATGTGCCCTTGAGTAATAGTTAGTCCAAGATAAATCCAGTAGACTCCTAAGTTTAGCCAGATGAATTGCTCCCTGTACTCCATTTTAACAAGAATCCTTTTATCATATTTATGATAGAAAATATGTTAATTTATAATAGGTGTGTGGGTTTTGGCTGTTGTCTTTTAGAAACAGCTCAGCTGAATCCTCTGTCTTTTATATTACAAGAAGTTTTGTTCCTTTTTGCTACATTCAGCACGACCTTGGATTTGCTAGGCTCATGTCATCTGAACTTCATGACTTAAACCTCTCTTTGTCAGTTGCTCGGTTTATGCTCATTTTCAAATGTCAGTTTTCTTCTGGGTAACAATTTATGGATGCTGCATTTAATGAGTAACATTAACAACCCAGGCAAAAAAAAAAAAAAGGCATCCTTCTTCCACAGAGGAAAGAAATTCTACAGTCAGTCTTGTATATATCCATCATGAGAGGTTTTTTTTTTCTTCTGTTATCCATTGCTAGGTGTATCAAATTAGGATTACCACCCTGAAAGGAAACTTATTATTTTTATCAGGCCTAGTTGGTTGAACAAAGATTGAATAATTATAACAATTTCCTCATATAACTGTTTAAAATGAATACTGTACCAGTAATATGAAATTGAAGTTATAAAAAAACTCTAGATTTTAAAATTCTAGTTCTAATTAATTTACTTATCTTTAGAAACTTCTATAGTTTCTATATTATTTCATATACCTTAAATATAGGCTTATATATAGCCTTAAAAAGTAATTAATTGGAATATGTAACACTAATGCATTAATAAAAAATCTTTTTCAATCAAGTTTTCTATCCATCAATACAATCATTTTTACAATCAATCAATAGTTTACATTGTCTTTTTGAATATTTAAGTGTCTACACAACAAGATACTCGTTGCTACTAATAAAAGTTCAATTTACAAAAAGCAAATACAGGAGCAGTTTTTTTTATCTTGATCCTGTTTTCATTTTACATTCTTCACCAAGACTTCCTCCATAGTCTTATGCTAGGAAAACTCATCATTTTACCTCCTGTCATCTCTCCCTACCTCCCTACAAATCCCTGTTTGGGGATTTGTGTTTCTGAGGAACCAGAAGGATACATAATTAGTAGGTATGGTAATACATATTCCACTCCATTTCACCTTAAAGGTGATCTTTCTGGGGCATTTTGCAGTGAAATTACCACTACTTTGATGTACAAAATAGAGAAAATGTTAGATATAGAACACAAACACCAGAATGGAGGAAGTGAACAAATTTCCCATCAAAGATTTCAGGAAATATGTGGGAATAACTCTTTGCTCACTCCTCTGCAGAGCAAATATCAGTAATATGATAATTTCTTCTCTCTTGGTACTCCCAGGCATCCGTTCCAATAGAAGCTCACTTGAATTTAGGGAATAAAAAATAAATATGTCTAGATAAGTTGATGGGCAAAAAAAAAAACAGAAAACCTGAAACAAAGGACATTTTTGGTTATTGGTTTGCCTTCTTTTCCATGCTTAAATATATTGTTTGTGACACATGCTCAAAAAGAACATTTTTGAACATCATTTGGTCCAAAAATCACCTTGGGTTCTCAAGTTGCCTGTTTCATAGCATAGTTCTCTCTGAATCTTAAACTACAGTTAGGGTTTTTGTCTGATTAATCTGCTATGGGGGCTTTTTATTTTATGAACACATTTAAAAGTTCACACTTGTATTAATATTACTTACATGCTGTGAGAGCAGCTAACTTAATGACCAGATCTGTCGTTTTTCATTCCCTGCTTGAGTTGCTTTGAGATTTGTAACTGGTACTACCCCAACGAGTTTTTAATGTTTAGCTTCTGAATCTGTGCCGAATATCCATCTGAACTCTACAGTTTAATAAAAATTACATGCAAAAGAACCATCTCAATAAAGAAAGAAATAAGTAATAAAAAAAACAGCTTCAGGTAATTGTTTTTCACAAACGAAGTTGGATATAATACAATTACTTTTAGACAGTTTTTCCTGGAATATTATGAAATTATCTGAAATAATTACAAATGCATTGAGGGCAAACAATGACATTTTTAAGTTACGAAATTGCTTTTTAAATGGACATTCAATGTATTACTTTTGTTTCTACAGGCCACAAGCAGTGAGCTGAAACTAATGACAGTGAGTTACTTATGCCTTTATCTGACAAGTGAAGATTTACTTAATAGTGTAATACAACTGGAACCAGCCATATTTATCATTCTATCTCTTCCTTTGTAATAAACAGTGATATCTTTCAGTGTAGAAGGCAGTATGATCAAAGTGGGAGGATAAATGAGTTATTTCCAGCTTTTCCAATGACCTCTGTTTGGTATGTCAATATGCCCTATGTGTCTGAGTTCTCAGTAGCTGTAAAACAAAGATAATGATATTTGCCTTCCTTTGCAAATGAGCCTTCTGGGCATTTGACAGAGCAGAATAGTACTCTCATAAACAGAGGTACAAGGTAGAAAAATTACAGAAAACAAATGGTTGTCAAATGAGAAGAAGGTCTGGGAATAAATCCAAATGGATGATGAAGGTGTGAATATGCATTTCTATAAGCATAAGCCAATAGAAAATGCAATCTCTATTTTTAGGAGAAAAATGAGTCCGATATTGGCTTATTAGAACTGCTTTAAACAAAGTGTGTGGTTACTGGAAAGGAAAATTCAAAGAACACTTGAGGCCTGTGTGAGATAGGCTGCTATGTGGGGCAGCGATATGCAGTTATATGGGCTGCCTGCCCTGCCTGCTGTGGAGGAGATGGGGTAAGAGCGCTAGGGGCTCATCCTGGGCTGCTGAGGAAGAGGTTGAAAAGTGTGAAAGGGATCTCTACAGGTCTGAGTTTTTACCTGCTCTGTAGCAGGTATGGCCATGCCTTCTGGTGAGGTCTTCAACACCAGGCAGCCCTTGGATATGAGGGGCATCTGAAAGGGATAGCAGGGTGAGTAGATGATAAAAGGGGAAGATACAAGTGGCTTTTTGCGAATTCGGTCAGGAGACGGAGCTGCATAAGGAAGGGATTGGCAAGGGATGTGAAGTCCACACAGTGGGGAAGGAAAAGGAATGCTTTGGGTTGGAAAAGTCTGCCCTTCTCCAGCTTTTCTTCATTTCACCTCTTTACCATCTTGCGACGTGGTCCGTCTTTGTAAGAGTTTGCATTTGTGTCTGAAAAACCTTTAGGCATCTCAGTGAGACCTTATGTGGGGGTTAGAAATTTACTTCTGGAGAAGATTATATGGATTTTAGAAAAGAGAGTAAGAGGTGATATAACCGGGGGAAAGACAAAGAGGATTATATTGTTCCTCTTCCCTTCCCCAACAGTGTATATACTGATGTTGCCTCAGTATATACTTTTCCTTTAAAAATATTAAGCAGACATTGAAGAATTTTACCTTATTGATAATGCTGTGTTATGACCTGATGAGTAATGAAGTGTAATTCACAGAATGTTACATGTTGTACATGAGTGAAATTCAATAGAAATTCTATTATTTAAGATAGACCAGATAGTATTTGAGCTGCTTTCATCTGTGCTCTCAATGAATGATTTACCAGCTGGGTCTGTACATTCATGGAGAAAGATGGAGCATGTCCTCAAAGACTATTTGAATTTCACAGGATGAAGTAATACGAGCACATATGTAAGAAAAACAGAATATATATTAACATCACCACTGAAAATCACTTTTCTGTAGCTTGTCAGAGCTTGCCAGCTGAAATGAATTGCCTCAACAGATTTTAACAACGATGGTTTGTGATTACTTTGTCTCCCCTCCTGAATAAGAATTTTCCCCCAGTAATTTCTGCATCAAACTCTTAACTTCCATTTGTACTATATACTACAGCATGAATGAAAATAAAGATCTCCCCAGCACTGTACCCCCATTTTAAAGATTTAGGTGGGAGATTTCCCACAAATTCAGCAACTGCACAATATGGGCATAGTGACTCACTAGGTGGCACTCTTAGTTCTGAATCAATACTGAATTAAAGCCCAGGAATTGATTTCAAGGGAAGACACTTTTTTTTTGGGGGGTGGGGTGGGGGGGGCAGGGAGGAGGACATTGGGGAGGTATCATACTTCCCAGCCTCTTTAGCACTTATGATTTCAAAGGATTATTTAGAATATTTTGGTATTCTTGAAGGGCCTTGTCCTTTCACTCTTATGTCCTTTTTTCACCATAGTCAGTGGCAGTTTTCAGAACTTAAACAATCACAAAGGAGTTAAAAGTGTACAAATGGGTTAGATTAAATTTGCTGCATTTGGACCATTTATTAGATTTGGGTAGTAGGCTTAAATGAGAGGAAGATGGATAACCAAGGGGTTCATAACTTGCCTTTGGATAGCAGCGTGTTGCATATGGCAGGTTTGGCCTCCTTGCTAAGAGTAGTTAGGTTTGTCTTAGACTACTGTTTTCAGTACTCTTCAACAGCCCTGAGTTCATGTGCTCTATTAGACATCTCTATTAGAGAGTGAGCTGACTTCTGTAGTGGGCTAAAATCTTGATCAAGAAACTCATTTTTGACCAGAGTGTTCTATCCCCCTGATAGGGCACCGAAACCCTTTCCTCTGTCCTGTCTCTAGTAAATCCTCTGGGAAGCTGAGTCAGAGTGACAGCATTGCCATAACTTCTAAAACCACATGTGCTATGACAGTGTTTCCATACAAGAACCTGCCCCGATTTTCATTGCATTGAAGGAAACCAGTTTCTTCATATCTATTTGTAACTTATTCTATAAAACACTTCAGGATATCTAGGAAGTGGAAAATATTGCAATCCCAAATTTGTATAAAGGTTATCACAGGTCATTCCAATGACTGTTTAGAAAAGTGAGCACAGATGGAGATAGGTTTACAGAATACTGAGATTTCTTACGGAAATTTTTAATTGTACATGTATTGGAATGACTTTAAAGCTTTCAGTTGTGATTTATAGCAATAGAATTTATTGCCACATGGTTTCACAGCCATGTGGAAGTGTAAGAGAAGAAATAAATAGGTGAGTCTGTGTAACTACTTTATGGATAACTGAGAGTACACTACATTAACAAATAATGCAATTGGAGTAGATCTGTAGGCAAAAGAGGTGGTCCTGAGGACCCCAGTGTCCACATTATGTTCATTTGGGGGAGGTTTACTTTGAACTAGCTCTGCTCTGGTCTCACACACTTCTCTCTCAATTTCAACTGAAAGTGATCCAGCTTGTGTGCTCCAAGACTGTTTCAAATTGCAAAATGTAAGCAGGGATGATCAGAAGTTCAATAGAAAAGGCATTCATGTTCTGAATGAAAATAGTAGTAGAAAAGCACCAAGGATAACTTCATTTTATTCCACCAGTACATCCACCAGCCCCTACATCCTAGTGAAATAGTGGGCAGTCAAATGCTTTAGACTGACCTGATATTTTTCTCTGGAAAGATCCTTCTCAGGAGGGAAAACCTGTTGTCCTTCTGAAATTTAGAGAACTTGCTTCCCAATTCTCAATAATTTACTTTTTTTTAGAAGGAGTATTATCAGGATGAACCCTCACCTTGTGATTCTGTTGTTGTTTAAAAATATTGTCTCCTGTTGGAGAAGTATGTATGTTGCATCATTTTCCTTAACTGGTAGTGGATAATGAGATCCTAGATCAAACTATATTTTCTATTTTGACATATATGTCTTTTTAAATATAAATAGTTGCATATTCCAGGTAACTGACATAAGCTTCATATATTTCTACTGACAGATTTTTGCTTAATAAATGTCAGTAGGTGACAACTGTGCTTTGAGATGATGTTACAATGATTTATTTGTTCAAATTTGTCATAAGCTACAGCGTGATAGAACAAGAGCTTTGTTTGGACATCCCTGATGCTGCAGGGAATCATGGAGACAGACATAGCTGCATATCATATACCCCGGGTTTTCCTAGAAACCTCTTAAACTCATACCTGCTTGCTTACAGCCTACAAATCACTGTTCCCACATTGGATATATCATTTTGCTTTTTCAAAAAAAATAGATGTGGTATTATAAACTCCAGCACAATTGCAATATCTTCTAGCAAAGCCATCTCGGAGAAGCAAAAGCACCAATTTAGGAGGATATTTTTACAACTTAGACGTAGAATACTTTCAATACCTCCTCTCTAGATAAATTGTTGTCATTGGCATGTGATTTATTTTCTCCTTTTCTTAAAGGCATCTGACAGAACCTGCTAATACACAAACCTGTGTATTTTTTTAGTCAAGTACTTGTGGTTGGTAAGGTAGTGACTTTATTTTTCTGCTTCCTTATGCTACAGAGAATGTAAGAAGATACAGCTGTGTGTTATATCCCCTATGCACTACTTGTGCACTTTTGATTTTTTTCACTTTCCACTTTCACAACAATTGTGACTTTCGGTTAATACAGTAATAGTGAAAAGCTTGCAAGAAAACGAAGTTTTATGCAAATGTTCTGCCAATTTAAGTCATTTACTCATTCAGGTAGTAAGTTTCACCATATTCTTGCTGATGATTCAGCAAGTTCTGAGCCTCATAGTCTGACTTCTGTTTTCACTTCATCGAACTCTTCTTCTCATATCAAAATTCCACCTATAAATGGAAAAAAGAAGTCCATGAAAACTTGCAGAACAAAGCAAGAGCATTGAGCTTGTGACATTTAAGTAATTTCTTTAGAATATTGAAACTGAACAAAAACTTTTTTTTTTCTTTCCACTGTGCCTGTCTTCAAAATAGTGTTTGATAATATTAGATACTATATTCAATGAAATTCTCAAGGGTAGCCTTTTTTTTATTCTATTTCAGGGTTACTTGCATAACTAGGCCATAGAGACTTCTTTAGTGAATGTTACTAGGATGGTAGTTCTTGACCTCAACGAAACTCTAGGAATTCCAAATTAGGTTTCACACACATGAGACACCAAGATGAAAAGCTGTTCAGAGAGGATAATACAAATGTTTGTCTTGTGTGTTTTGACTCGTTGGTCTCACCTACGAGATTTAAATGCAGCATAAACTCAGACTGGTTCCCTGAGTGTGAGCTATTGGCTCACCCTGGGTTGCCTTTTTTTTTCTCAGTATAATATTAAGGAATAACATTATTTATATAATAAAGTGAAAACCCCATAGAAAATGATTCTGACCTTCATATTATCTCCCTCATCTTCCTAGCATGCTTTGATCAGTAACCAAATAAGTAAAGTTGACAAGTTGATCTTTCAGTTATTATCAATGCATATCTGAGTTAACAACCTATTAAGCAATTCACACATCCCAGAGCTCTGCTCTGGGCTCTGTTCTGACTCATGCAGATGTTACAAGTGTCCATGTTCTGACCTTGTTTTATCTGTAAGGAATAGAGAGGTGTGCTTGTTCTAATAAAAGTTTACAGTATTGAGCATTATAACAATAGTACCCTAAAAACAAATGAAGCAGACCTTACTTAATTAAAGCATTTGGTATGAGTAGCCAGTTCTTCCTTTTTAGACTTGATCTCAAACAGTCCCTTGAGCCATCCTACTGTGAAAAAAAGACTTTGCTTCTTTATGATGAATGCTTTGAGCCATGTTTTGAACTCAGCTGGGTAAAACACAAATTATCTAAGAGTTGTAATGAAATGTGGTAATTGAGATGTCATTTGCACTAGGATTAATTAGGAATAAAGAACTAAGCAGAGATCATGATTATATTATGCCAATTCATAAGACTACATTTTGCCTGTGATGCGGTGTAAGGTTCTAGTAAAAATAATGATCTCTTTGGGTCAGACTAGAAGTCTGTCTAGCTCACATCTCTGGCAGTAATCAAGAATGGCTGTCCACAACAGAGTAGAAGAGGATAAGCATGTTAGGGTTCTTCTCTGGAGTCCTTTCCCATCCTCCAGCAATTTCTGGCTCAAGAAAGGATTTGTAGATATTTAGTAGCCTCTACAAGTCAAGAACATTATGGACACAACAGGTTTTCCTCCACCTCTTCTGTCTCCAGTAAAAATTCCTCAACAAACAGAACAGTGTCTGAAGTCTTAAAGAAGGTCATGCTGAGACCAATGCAACACAGATTGAAAGAATATTCTATTTAAGAAATACAATAAAAACAAAAATCCATTACTATTCTGTGTTCTTGAAGGAAAACCAGGACAAAACAAAATCAGAAGGATGGATACGAAGCATGGAGCGTGGAGGATCCAAAGCATGACATAAGAAATATTGCACTGTGATCCATTTCCTTCAGACCTTCCTGGAACATTTCCAGACTAAGTATTTAAGGATTTAAGTCATAAACTTAAATTTCTGTTTCTTGGAATTCCTATTTTCTATTGCAGATCTTTCTATGTACCAATCAATAAACAATTCTAAAGCATTCTAAGTCTCTTTCACATGGTGCCAAGTTTAGAAACTGCTCTGAAACTTCATTATTTCCTGTGTTAGGATATTTTTGACCCATATATATATTCAGTTAATTATTATTCCTTAAATTTAAATTATTTTGATCTTGGATACATTTTATTGATGTTTTAGTTTACTGGTCTGTGCCTACAAACAATTCATGATATTAAAAATGCCGTATGACTTTTCTCCATTTCATGTCGCTTTCTCTATTTAGTGAAGATTTTAACAATTGGTTAACTGTGAAGTTTCTGGTTTAAGCACTTCAGTAGGAATGTACTAAGGGAAATATGTTCTATAGAATAATTCCCAAATGAATCAATTTGACCAAAAGCTAAAATCAAGCATATGGAAAATTTGAAACCTAAAGGACTTAATTAAATTAAGGAATTAAATTAAAGGAATTAATTACAAATTAATTATTTGAAAAAGTGAAGCTTTAGACTTCTTAAATCAGTTGTTAGCTCCTGGCAAACATAATATGGTTAATATTACAATTTTTCTATTTCAGTATTTTTGATTTGTCATAACTACTGATTCACTGATAAAAAAGAGCTTGTTGAATCAGTAAGGTGCTTAAAATAGTTAAAAATTCAAACGCTGCAGACAGATTATTACATGAAAGCATAGCAGAAAGAAAAAGATTGGTTTGAATATTTACAAGTTTAGGTTTTGGAATTCTTTGATCAAAAGTATCTCAACTGTGCTACACCATTTATTCAAACTTTCTGAAGTGCTACATGAGTCTAAGTAATTTCCATTGTTTTCAAAGGATATTTTTTGAAGGCTGGCTTTGAAGTAAGAAAAACACAATGAGGCCTGTAAGTAGGTAATCTGTAGAAAGCAGATATAAAACAGGTATAAAATCACATATTATAAATCCACTTTTGCTCACTGATAAGCATCTGAGTACTGACTTTTACACTATAGAGGAGTATTTCTATATAATAAATGCACAAATTTGTAATGTTGCAGACATAGTCTGGAAGTAAATAATCACAAATGCAGTGCTTCAGAACAGAAAGCAACATTGCTTTTTTTCTTTTGTAGGCAACTGCTGGTAATGGCTGGTCAGCTGTGAATATGAGCTGACACAACATCAAATAGGATTGACACCATGTCTGTTTTTCTGTTTTTTCACAAATAATTAAATGATCACATTTTAAAATCTGCTCTCTTATTTTGAAATTGGGTTTTAATGTGTTCTAAAATAATTCTAACTGACTAAAATATACTGAACTCCAGAGTTCACTCTTAATTATATAATACTGAAGTGAAGACACTGCACAAAGAATTCTTTTGATTTCCAAGTTATGCTAGATCATGTGGCCAGATATAAACATAAGTAAGTAGGTCTATATAAAGTAGTAGATGCTAATTAGCATTTATTCTAGAACAAGCAATTTAACTTTTTTTGTCACTAGGTTTCTTTGAAGTTAAGTCATGTTCAGACCTGTTTCTTCTGGGATATTGTCCAACTAATGGAGAAAAATATTTGATTAATATAAGTGAATTTAACTGTAGGTACACTGAAACATAGAATTTAACCTATTTATTACTTGTTAATCTCTTCAAGTATTCCTGATTCAGTGGTTAGCAAGAAGGAAAAAAAAAAAAGGGTCGTTTTGGTAAGCTAAAATGTTTGGGCTGCTTTTCAAAATGTTTTGATTTGTCTTGAAATACCTTAAGTAATATCTAGGACTAGATGTTCCTAATTTATTAACAAATGTTATATAAAATAAGGCATGATAGGTCTATTTTAGGAAAAGATTCTAGCTTTTGAGAAGAGACATTTTACAATACGTGTCCCATTCCATTGGGTAGTGTTAGTGGCAAGCTAATGCTCTGTTATAAAAGTTTTGAATCTTGCAGTAAAAGAAGAATGTTAAGCCTGCTTCTTGATTTCTGTTGAAATAAATCTTTACTTGTCTAATAGCTTTAATATGAGGGATCAAAAAACCCTCACAAAATTAATAACTACTGTATTGTGTCTCCTCTATCTAATCTGGGGATCAACAGTGAACAGTAGAGCTAACAAAGCCTTCTTTGTGTCTTTTGTACTAAATCCCTTGCCAAGGCTTTCCTCAACTTTCCTTCATTTTCACCTCTGCAAAACTTGCAGTCCACCATTTTCCAAAGCTCTGTGCTTCTTCTTTTCCTAAAATTTCCTGGCTATATCCTCTTTTTGGTCAGATAACTAGGCAACAGGAATTAACTGCTCTACTTAACCTTTGAGTTACTCTATCTAACCTTGGGCTACAGATGTTGTTTGTGGAGCCCTATGTGGGAAGTAATTGTCAGTAGCTGGCTAACAAACAGAAGAAATAAGGCTAAGTTTTCCTTATTGCTCCATGCATATAAATTTCAGGCTCTCCTCTCTTTAGCTACAGATTTTTCACAAGCCTGATTTATAGTAATTTGCTGATCTGGGCAAGTCTTCGCTTCAAATTCCAGATTTGACTGATATTGGCAAAGATACTCCAGGTCTTAGTGGCAAATGGATAGACTAAATGGAGCCAGAACCACTGTCTATCCTTGTTTTGTTTGATATTCCGAAGTTAAAATATGAAGAGGTAACGCTGAGCAGTCTCTTATTTGTGTGAATTTTCAAAATAGCAAACCTTGCTTTACATTGTCACGGACAGCATAAGTGACCAAAAGCACAAAACTGAACTAAAATCAATTGATATTTTTTTGATAACATTAAGAAACATGACCATAATGATTTGCAGAAATTCAGCTAGGATATACTGTCCTCAAGCTCTAGATCCAATAGAGGCTGCCACTTGTAGAGGGGCAGGTGTTCAGCATCTGTTTGCTATGATGGATCGCCAAGCTGGTTACAAACTACACTAACTAATTTTTTTGTATCAAGCCTGTCTTACTAGACCATGAATTTAGTGAAGTTAACCAGATCACTGTAGTAGTGAAACCTGTTTATCTTTGGATGGAGGTTTCTTCAACAAAAGCAGTAATAAAACTGCAAGCTAAGTAAAGAAATATAAACACGATGATGGTTATATTGTTATCAGATATGAAGGGTTCTAGTAAGAGTTTTGGAAAAGAATACCTGAAAAGGCATTGAAGATCACTCAGGTCAAACATGTAATCTTCTTTTTTTGATCACTACTTCACAACTGCACCCCCTAACAGCAACTTATAGTATATACAGGGCATGTCATATGTGTCTAATTGTCCACCAGGAATGCTCTGGTGTTTTGTTTTGTTTTGTTTTGGTGTGTGTGTGTGTGTATCTGTGTGTGTTTCAGGATTTACTATTTTATCTCTTCACTAGGCTGGACATGAGTGTAGAATAGTAAAGTCATCTTGTTATAAACCCTGAACAGGGACCTCAGCTTCAGTCCAGACTTTTTAGGAGGGCAGTCTGCTCTAAAAAAATAAATCATGGTGCCAGCTGTGTCACTTGTGGCTACAGAGAGATGTTTTGATGGTTATGTTGTAATATAAAGCCTGTGGTAGGGTGAATTTTCAGACAGTTTCCTTTCCTGTGAAACCATATATAGGCAATTGTGTCTTCTCTGCCTTTAGCATCTAATTGAAGAAGGGTACATGAATATATATATATATATGTATATAGGAATTAGGATGGAACAGATGATGTCTGTTACACTTTCCCAACTTCTTTTGTGTCATTGGTACCATTGCGATAGAAGAAGCTTGGCTTCATGCTGCCAGCTTTTCAACTTCTCCAGAGGGAGATGAACACCAGAGTGAAGAGAGAAGTTCTCAGCCACCAGCAGCAAGCTACAGGCAGCCAAATGCCTGCAGCCGCTCAGCTGCTGCTCCACTTGCTCAGCCAGTCTCATCGTGGGCAGAGTAAAAACTGTCAGTTCAGCATGAAAAGGGAAAAAACAAAGTCAGGACTGGCCATATATGAAGATGACTGCTTCTGAGCCTTGAAGAGCTGTGCTGGAATTACTTGTTTTGTTTCTAATGGGTCACAGAGGTTCCCCAATTGCCTTTTTCTTATTTTCCTTTCAAGAGAAGCCTTCATTGGGATAGAAGATCCACGGCACTCCAGAAAAAAATAGATCTCTCTTATGGAGATCTGTGTTGCCAGGGTTAGATTTTTTTTCACTAATTTATCTCTTCATTGCAGCACTCTAAATTTTGTCAACCTTCTCTAGCTGGAAATTTAAACTGTGATTTTAAAGCTGTCATATCGGTGGCAAAAAGCTTAAATGGAAATATTACAGAACATCACAGTGGAAAATGTGAAAAGAATCTTACTTTTTCAGGATATCCATATGGGAATTTTGAGATCAAATTCATTATTTTGATAGCTGATGTTAGTAATTTTTGAGCATAAAACTGGACAAACTCAAAGTTGATCCTACATATACTGTATATATGCCATGCGTGTAAATAAGAGACTCAGAAGCACAGTAGTGTTATACTGTTGACATTACTGGATTTGTACATTTGTAATAAGGCTCTACTATACAGAAACATTGAGTAAACAGATGTACAACATGCTGTTGCTTTCTGCCAAGCAGATGTTAGGACTGTGGTAGTACACGTAGTAATAAATGTAGGATTCTCTGTCATTTGATCAAAAAACAAGGACTACAGGAAGGAACAAGAAAAAGAATGAATCCAGGAGTTAATTAAATGCTCTTCATTTGACAAGATGGAATAACTGAGGTGAGAAATACTATCTGTACTCTGTATAGCTGTGAAATTTTGCATTACAAAGTTGCGGAAGACAGAATAAACCAAAATGATTAAACAGATTCAAGATTTGAACTCTTATATTTCAATCCCATCTTTTTGATCAAGGAAGGGTAGCATCAAGTGAACATAAAACTGTCCTTGTGACTCTTATTTTACAGAGTTGTAAATTGCTCTCTGTGAGGGCCTGCCTTAGTAGGCAGGTTCGTTTGTTTCCTCAAATAGCTCATGTGAATACAGGGGAAAATGTGGCCATCAACTGCTATGGTAATACTGTATTCTAGTAAGCGAGCCGTACTACTTTTAAAGTATTCTAAAGGGTTACTATTAGCTTACTAAGCTTAAAATGCCAATATACTTTTAAAGGATAGAGTCAATGAAGAGAGAAGCAATGAAAGTAATACAGCTCATAACTATTCTCTGTAGAGAAAGTGTTGCCAAAAAACAATCTCTTTGGATGAATACCCAGTAATGAAAGTATGTGGTATTGCCTGCTGCTTGTACCAATGGCGGACATTGTGAAATTACTCAAAATGGCTCAACATCCTATGAATAAATGTGCTGTGGTATAGGATACAGGAAGTTGTGCAAGGGTTATGAGTATCTTAGTACTGCTGGCCAAAACTATAAAAGATGTTTGAACAAGCAACTAGTGAGCATGTTCTTGTTTAGCCCTGCTGCATATTGATTCACCTCTAAATTGTAGATATTCCCTATTTTTAATGAGTTTTTTTTGGCATATTCATTAGCCAAACATTTACACCCAGCATCTCCCCACCTACCAAAAGATCCCCATACTGTATTTCACACCCTGTAATAAATTTCTCTGAAATCACAGCCTGCTATTCCTCTAAAATCTGCACCTGGAAGAAAGCTTCTCATACAGTTCAAAGAAAAAGGCTGCTATATCTCAATGTCTTTTTCTAAGGACATAATTTTGACTGGATATCTGTGCTTTCGTATCAGCTGTTTTGTGTGCGAGTCAGAACAAAAGACCTCTAGCTCTCTAAAATTTTGTTCATTTAAAGCACAATAAAATCAACTGCCAATGTTTTACAGCTTTTCTCTGGATCCCACTAAGATCTGTTTGGAGTTCTGGCTTTTGGAATTGGGTTCCATTTCTTACTGTTACCTTGTATTTTGCTTTGGTTTTATACATTTCTTTTCAGTCAGTTTACTTTTGGTGCCCTTTATTTTCTGGGACTGACAGGCTCTTCTGAAACTTTTAACCAAATGATGCAACTTCTCCCAAGCTTTGTATTTGGCACTGTAGGACATTGCCCTCAGCCAGTGTTCCCAGTATTGACATTCTTTCTACACATTGATCTTGATAATCAAGTTTCCTTGATAATTTTCTGCTCCAAACTTGTCACTGGTCTTCACATGTGCTTTGAAAATGCTGTCTTCTGTGCAGATTTCGCTTCCTCATGCTTTTCAAGAAAACACAGTGTGTGTTCTCTCTGCAGCTCTGGACTCTCTGGACTTCTAGCAACTTCTAGCAACATCTGATTCTAGAAAATGAAGGGATTACTTTGCTGTGCCACTCTGTCCTGGAGCCATCACTTCAAAATATCTGAAGAAAGAGCCTCACCTTACAACTCCTGAGATCTCCAAAAAAAATTCTTCTGAGTTTTGTTTGCTCTCTCCTGAGGGTGCTGCCCACAACATGCTGGTTTCAAAGTAGATCTTGATCTTGATACCAGTTGCACCCTTATATCTCTCCCTGAAAGAGTGGCATTGAAATAATGAAGATTTCAAGACATGGCTGATGACACATCTGTCCCTCAGATTTCTTGTCCATCTGCTGACATAAAAGCAGGCCATCAGCACTGCTTTTAAACTGATTTCAGAGAAAGGCTGCAAAAAAGAAAACTGTGGCAATTTAATTATGGAAAAAGCTGAACAAGTGACTGTGAGTCTTTTGATTGTTTCTGAAATAGCAATTGTCTGGCATCAGAGCTGTTCTGTGTAACTGATGTTAAGAGATAGTGACACGTTTGTTTGGGTAAAGATCATTTAATAATAATGGAGGGAGGGAAAATAGACATCGGCTAGCTCAGGATTCAACTTTCTCAGTAGGGCAATCATAAAGTAAAGCCTTGTTTTTCCTTGTAGAAAGCATATTGTGGAACCTCAGTTAATAATTATAGTAAAATCTGAAAACTATATCTCCATAAAGACAAACTGTAAACTGGAGCATGTGCAACACTGGAGAACTTTTGAAGCTAAAATTGATTCAGTTTCTGCCTCATTTTGTGAAATACAATATTATGCTGATGTCCAAGAACAAGAAAGATGTTTTGAAATCATGGACAGAATCAGAAGGTATTATGTGATCATCTACAGTAATGCCTAATCTCCCCCTCCCTAGCTTTCTGTGTATATTTGCCTTGTAGCACAAATGGAGATAGCAAAAAAAAATCCAAGTGTATTTTTTAACCAAACATCACCTTGTAGCCAAGTTTGAAGTCCTAAATTTCTCATTATTATCACATATGAGTTCTGGTCGAACAAAGGATTTTAGACTTCTGCATTAGAGAGAAAAGATGTAGCTGTGAAAGCAGATCAGGATGTACAGCAGAAACTTTATAATTAGCTCTGATTGTGGTCTAGAAATTAAATGATTTGGTTCCATTATTAATTTACTTACCTATTCAATCTCCAGCTCTTATTGGCCTTGGCAGAATTCTTTAGTGCAAATTCATAATTAGAGAGACAGACAAGTCCTTAGACTAAATAGGCATTGATTATTATTGGTGGTTAATTTGATTTAGCTTTAGTTCAATACTGGGACTCACTATTCTGAAGCATTTCTGGTTTAATTTAGTATTTATAGAGAGTGGGGCTGGTGAGGACTTTGAAAGGTCATCCAGTTCATTACCCTATGCCAAAAAAAGGACCCTTATACTTACGTCAGTAGTATTAGTAATAACTTAGCTTTAACATAGTAATTTCCTTATTTTGTCTTTTCTTTATTTCTAGGTGTTGTATTAAAACTGGTACAATTTGCATTAAATTACACCACTTGCAATAAAGAACCTTTTATATGATAAGCAGTCAGTCTAAAACCTAAACTTGCTCTCCTGTCTTGCTAGTCTTTTCATGGAGTTATGGATTTTCCTGATGCTTATAGGAGCATTTTTAGTAATGATAGTTAGTTGCATACAGTTTTTCCTGTCTTCAGAGAAATAGAATCAGGACAATAAATCAGTTATTCTCCGACCTGATCCTAAAACTTTAGAACTGTGGATAGCTTCTCTCTTAGAAGAGGCTGACTGGATATTTTAACTTGAAATATCCTGCTTTGGTTTTTAGGGCAATATTAATGCATTCCCCTATCCTTCTTTGCCTGTCTATCAAAATACTCTATGCGAGTAGTTGGGTTATGTAGTTGGGACATGAGATAATATACAATGTGATCGTGACCCAACAACTGTTCAGATCTTGGTACTCCAGGAATTTTTGCTGACAGTATCTTGCAACAGTGCTTGGTATAACCTCCTTAGTCTATAGGTTTTATATACTATTCTCCAAGCTTTTTAGAAGCTGGGCTTGAACAATCTTAACACTGGAACTCTGCATAAAAGATCTTTGAGCTGAACTTTGTGAATCTGAAGACTGGAAGGGGATTTTGTTAGTGTGAGTTTTTCTGTGTGGATGTATCTTTTAATTTTACATCAAGTCTGGAGGATTTCTTTTAGAGTAACTGGTAAAAAAACAGCAGCAATAAGTTCACTACACAGATTATCTTTGACTGGCATAAGGAACATTCCAACTGACAGTGCTTTGTCACCACATAGGTTTACAATTATGCAACAGTAATTTGCAAATAGGTGTACTGCCCATTTTGTTTGTGGCATACTTACTGCAATGTTCGCTACGTGTCAATAGTGTTTTTAAGAGTAAGTTTTCTGGGAGAGACTTTTTTTTTTAATATTAAAATTTGAGGAACTCTGCTTCTAGCGCACTGAGGAACTACAGTGCAATGTTGGAAAGAGCAGAGAACTGAACTTCTGCTTCACTATTCATGGACTGGGACAGGTTCAAGATTTTAAAGAACCAATATCATCAAAATCTGTCCTATCCTGTTCTATGCATGTTCTTCATGCAAGTGAAGGAATCCAGTGAATCTGCTGTTTTCAGAGAAGCAGAGCTACAGCTGGATAATTACTTATTTTTCATAAATTTGAAATGAAAATGTATATAATGGAATGTTTTATTAGATGCAGATTTTACAACTTCTTTGCTCTATTGGCAGCTAATTATGATACCTTGTTAATGAGGCAACAATCATCTAACTCAAAGGGGTACATCAAAAAGAAGGTGATAAAAATAGAAAAGAACACAATTATCCCAGCCTGCTTTATTAAGAGCTAATTAAAAGGAAAAAAAAAAAAAGGAATAGAAAAGGTTCAGCTCTGCCTTTCTTTATCACAGACATGGAGATAACTAAGTTAAAAAAAAGTCTAGTTTTCTTCTGCCTTTACTTCAGATGTGGAAATAATTAGGCTTTGCTGCTGATGATGAGATTTTGCTGAATCTTGTGTGTGGTGGTTCTCTGTCCGATTATTAACTTTTGTTTTAATAAAACTGGAAAGAACTGAATTTCAGTCGATGGTGCAGAGACTTAGCTAGCAGAAGAGGCAACAGTAAATGCCCTTCTTAGATTTAGTGTTTTGTTGTGTACTTGGCACACTGAATAAGGTTCCCTCTGCAAGACTTAAAGTCGATGTAGGTTGTTGCAGACCAGTTTTATAAGGCCTAAGAAGTCCTATTATTCCCATTATTATCATATTTCTGATTTATTCTGTGGTGGGCTATAAACCTATTGAATTAAAGCAAAACCAAAGACAGAGCTTCCTTGTAATTGTGGAGTATGAAGCACTTTCCTTAGGGGTGAACAGTCATGAAAAATTTTATTTATTTTTGGTGATGCCGTAAAGAGAAATTTCTTGATTTTGCTTTTTTTCATCAACTACATCATAGCACATCACAAATAAATAAAACAAAAAAATAGTGCATATGAGAGAAGAAAAGAGTGAACAGGTAACACCTGACAGCTACTGGTTGTGCTGCTCAATGAACTTTTGAAAGAAATGTAGATATTATAATAGTGAGAAGCTGAACGTGATAGGAGTTAAGCTCTCTTGGCTGAGCTAAATAAAGAACAGAGAAAACAGACTGAGGAGCATACTAATTTTATCTGAATTTTTGTAGAATATTCATATAGTTAAGGAGTTGTAAAGACTTTTAGTCTAGACTTCAACAGGTTGTGAAGAACCGTCTTTCTTACCTTCAAACAGAGCATTTATCTTGACACATTGGACTGATGTGTCTGATGACATCTTTGTGAATTTCTATACAAAAATAACTACAGCTACATATTTTTGGCAAGCTCTAGTTTAAGGACCTGAACACTAATGTGGAATATATTCCTCATGAAAAATGTATCTATTTATTACATGATTTATGAATAAGAAAAATAACTCAAACTTTCTTAAATCTGATGTGCTCTCTATTGTACAACCAATTATTAAAATGTATTATTATTTCAATATAATCATTTAAATGTTAGCTGTCTCTGCAAATCCCTGCTGATGAAAATGTAAATTCATCAACTGTAATCAGCTCTGGAGTAATTTTGGTCAGATTATTCTCAATGAATCTGTATTAAGAAGAATCATAATTACAGCAATGAGCATTTTAATGTTTAGCTTCATTTAACTAGAATGATAACTTCTGTGACTGCAGTGCTGTTATACTAGGGATGAATTTAGCAGCCCGGTCAATCTTTTGAAGGTGTTCAAGGGGATATAGTCACCATTGCAGATGTTTCTGATTGACATAGTGATATTTTCTTGTTCTTTCTGTAGAACAAGGCAGAGTTATAATGACATTACGGGGTGAACATAAGCAGGTCACCAGCTCCACCACTGCCAAACTATTAATCAAACCAAATTTTGGAGTAGATAGGCTGTATGCTGTGTGTCTTGTCATTACCAGATGGCTAAACGCTTGGCAGCTGGTATTTATCTGTTCTGTAGTGCTTGTTATATAACATCTGTTTATGACCTTGTTATGTACATGTTTATTAATAGTATTATTGCTTGTGCTTTTTGTTGTTTCGAGGTGGGCAGATTCAAGATGCTTGTCTTGGAGCTGGAGACAGCTGGTTGCAGGAAATGGTAAAATCTTCACATATTCTTTTCCTCTGAGCAAATACAGCACAGCTGACTCAATAATGTGCAAGACTTTGCCTTATGGGAAGTGTCTTTGTGGTGTTTCTTTGACAGAGAAAGATCAGATGTGAAGCCTGGTTACTTTGATATACCATTTAGCTCTGGTTAACTTAATTTGGTGGTGTTTGTTCTGCTCATATCAATGATTAAGGCAATGAAGATATCTTATTCTTTAAAGCGTCTGTCACTCTCTAATGTTAAGAAACTCAAGTTTTTCCTCATGTCATGATTTCTCCTTGTTAAGTAATGCAGATTCAGTAAAATCAATTCAGTTCTCTGAAAAGAGAGAACATAAAACATATGTAAGACCACAAATATATAGAATGCATATGTTTTGACAGATGAAATTATGGTAGGAAATTGTAAATGTAAAGACTTCATTGTGTGATTTTCTATACACAAGTAGCTGTTTGCTTAACCGTTGTCTGTTTAATCTATTCTTGACTGTAAAACCAGTACTAATAGGGGCAGTTTTTGGTTGTCCTGATCTAAGATGAAGGTTTGCTATTCAGAAAGACCAGTAAGATTCCTGTGTACCCAGTGTTCCAGTAAACTGCAAATTTCTGTTTTCTTTGCTGACAATAAACTGCAAATTTCTGTTTTCTTTGCTGACATTAATGCTGACCACGATTTGTGCTTATTTGGAAGTGTTTCATTTGGCTTTTCCCATCTCATGTGAAGCAGTCTTTGAAATGGAGACTTTTTAAGTAAACAAACACAGTATAAACCTGTAGACTTATGATATACTTTTTTATTATTTTATTTTATGAAACTGTCAGATTTATCTATGCTTTTGTCTTCTTTTAATCAGTTGTTGCCATTCTTGAGCACTACTTCTTTGATCTCTTCATGCCATAGACTGTAAACCTGTAGCCATGTAGTACACTGTTGCTAGCATCAGGTCACAGTTTTTCTAACTGAGTTTGCAAGGCCTCAGAGTTGAGGCTTGCCCTATGTGAACTTCTCTTGACCTGCCTGGAGCTTTGTTTCACTTCATTTAGCTGTAACAGCAACTCATCTTTTGGTTATGTCCAATGTGTTTCATTTTTACTTATGTTTCTGTGGTCCCGCCATAGTTTGATATGAAAAACTTTAACAAGCAGTTATGCTAATGACTCTAACTTAATGATGTATGATATTATAAATTGGCACTGGAGACCCCACTGTTATAAATAACTGACCAATAGTCAAAGAAATGTAGACCCAGAGCTAAGTGAAACCGGTTTTACGAGTGACAAAGAGAACAAAGAAATGCCATCTAACATGTACAAGAGAGTATGTGTGGTAAAATCAAATGTGATGTGAAGTTGCAACCTGATGAATCACAGAACTGCAGAATCAGCTGCGGCCCAGGGCAGGATCAACTATAGCAGGCTCCTCAGAACCACATCCAAACCGGTTTTGAATACATCCAAGGTCAGTGTCTGACCATCCAAACTTTTAAATTGAAACAGTATTTCTTGCATTTCAGTTTGTGTCCATTCCCTCTTTTCCTTTCACTGGAAACTTCTAGCAAGAGTCTGTCTTCTTTATTCCACCCCCATCAGATATTTATACATATTACTAAGATCCCCTTGAGCCTTCTCTTCTCCAGGTTTAGCACTCCCAGCTATCAGCCCCAGGATTTATTAAAGAGGAAGGATCACCTCCTTAGACCTGTTGGAAATTTTCTGCTTAATGTTACCCAGGACACCACTGAGAGAAGAATGAGTAAGGAATAAAAGGGTGTTAGCAGACATTAAAAACAACCCCAGGTGTATCCTAGAGGGAGGAAGAAGGCACCATCTGTTTGGACATCATCCTCTTCTCAACAGAATTTTGCACATTCTGACAATTCACTTCCCACCACCAATACTGGAGGTAAACTGAGGACTCAGAGGGCAAGGGGAGGAAGAGCATAACACAAGGAGAATAGGTGAAAACTAGGAAGTATGCTTATTTTAAGTTTACATTTATTTATTTTGTTATACTTATTTACATATACTTATTTTAAATTTACAGTATTATTAATATTAATGATATCTTTTCTATATAGAAGTACTCTTTTTCTGCAGAAGCATTTTTTTATGCAGTAAGAAGATCTGAACTAATAATTATCCTTGCATTCGACAGTTAATATTTCAATTGTAGCAACAATAATTTCTTGACCTTATGTGTAAGCAAGGCTTTCTCTTTGCCTATGAACAAGATTTTGAGCGTAAAGAAGGCTACAAGAAAAATTATTTGTGAAATAAATATTTACCCCTTTAACTTAGCATTCTGGAAGGTGGTGTTTTCTTTCCCTGCAGTTGCTGGCTGGACAATTTGGAATTTTAACTAACATTCCAGAGCAAACGGAATTAGCAAATTCCTAAAGAAATCTAATGTATAGTGCTTCTCAGCATGTCGCTGCCTACAGGACCAGAGGATCCTGACTAGATCTTTTTATTCATTTACAAACAGCTTACAAAACTCTTCTTTCTTTAGCCAGTCTTCTCATTTTGCTTTGGAATTTTTTAAAGTGGATGGAAAAGAATTTATTTTGGAAAATTAAAAAAAAATGCTGAGGAAAATGCTGTAAGAGAGAAGCACACCTCCCTGTTTAATTGATAGTCCCTGGTTTGAGCAGAGGCTGCTATGGATGTAGCACAGAGCTACATTGCAGAGGTCTCACTTGACATAGGGGTACCAGCACCTTAACCACTAGACATATGTGTAGTGTCCTGAATAAGTGGATCATGCAGCAAATAAGATGGATTTTGAATAGGATGCAATCAAATCTTCTAGAAACAGTGATGATCTAGGTAGATCTGCCAGCATTTGCATGTAGCAATAACACTGTATTTATTTACATATTTACAGTTACATTTATTTACGTATTTGCATATTTACACATTACATTTATTTACATATTTACACTGTATATATAACATGTAATTCCATTACATGCTACAGAAAATATTATTCACTATTATAGTTATCCTTCACTTTTCTGTTGAGAGGAGTGACAAAAAGCATAAAATATATCTTTTTTTGTTAAAAACAAATCTTACCTCCCTTCATTAAACTCTTTGATGGAAAGTATTTTCTTGTCTCTACTGTAAAAAATATTGTCATTAAAATCATTTTTGTATTATGTTCTAAATAGTTCTGAGCCACTCCATATAAGCAGCTCCCATGAACATTTTTGAGAAGGAAAAAGGATCTTATATTTTGCTGAGATTAACACTGATTTTCACTGATGTTGAGTTTTTTTTAAAAAGAGAATATCTAGTAATACTGGGTACAGACAGAAAAAAGAACATATTTTAATATTGTGGCATATCTTCATGCAATTCCACTAAATGTATAAAATAACTCCCTACCTAGTTAAGTGTGTGTTACATCAATTTAAATTGATTTACTCCATTTAAAGTTTCTAGGCTTTTTTTTGATTATTGAAACTTGAGTGGATGCTACAAGTTGAAATCATGATCTGCTCTCATAGTATAACCAGCAACAGTTGCCGTGATTAAAACTTACCAGCAATAACATTTTTGAGCAGCATAATAACTGCTGAATGTTGAAGCTGTTGCATGTAATTTTTTTTAAATGATTGAATAATGTGAATATTCTGATATTGTAATCAACTTCAAACTATTCTATAAATGACCGACTTTTCATGGATAGTTTATATTATCTATGTAGGTTATTTATATATTTATAATATTTATACTGGTATATGATAAAAGAAGACAAAAACTGAAGTATTATTTTTTCCACATTTAATAAATAAAAGTGTTTCATTAAGATCTGGAAAACAGAAGTATGTCAATTTACTTTTCATATAACATATGCTATTTTTATGTTCACCTTGCTAGACTTAAGATTATTTTCATCTTTCTATAGTTAATAAAGAAACTACTGAAATCTATTTTTAGGTCTTTTGATTTTCATATATTGATATAGGCATAGGCAGAGGTTTATTAAATTCTTGTTCCTCTTTCAAAAGTTTGTATTTTGGCAGGCGAAGAGCCTATATATAATGAATTACAGGATGTTGCAAGTAAATAAGATGTGACAGTGGTCCACCTGCTCAGTGTACTGCTTCTTACATAAGCACAGTGCTGTTCAAGTTCTGTTTTGTGTGTGCGTGTGTGAATGATCCCTACTGGTCTGAAAATTCACCTTCCTTCTATGACCTTTCATAAAAGTTTCATTCATAGGTAAAACACAGCATTATTAATAAGGAAGTACTACAGAAGAATAGCAAACAGCACAATGTCTATGATCTTTATCAGTAAGATAGATACTAAAAATGGTATATCCACTTTTGCCATCCAGAAAGTAATACAAAATGCACTAGCTGGTTTATGGTCTCATTTACAGAAATAGTTTTGTATTATAGTTTCCTCAAATTTTTACAATGAGAAATCTTAAGACCTTAAGACTTTTACCTTATACTGTAATTTTCATAGCAAGTTGTATTGCTGATTTAATATAAACCACATCTATGGTAGATGTTTACAGCTTGGTACACGTCACGCAGTGGGCTTGGGGAACACAAATGAAGTTCTTTGAGGGTGAAACCAAACTGGGCTCCAGCTGAAAATAGTCTGGACCACTTCTAGGGCTAACACTAATCATCAACTGCAGATCCTCTCCTACTCCTCTACAATGCTTTCTAATGCAGATATAACTATATTCATGACTGAACTGCTAGAAATAATCTGTTGGTTTTTCACCTCTCTGTTATTACTAGCTTTAGAATGTCTTTCTTACATATAGATATTTTTCATTTTACCTCATGACTTTGTCTTCTTGTTAAAGGCTTGCATGAAAAAGTCTCCTGTTAAATCAATGGGCAAGTTTTAGTGAGAAAATGAGAACTTTCTCCTCATCCATTTTTCTTTCCTTTATTCAAATAGAGGGTGTGCCAGTATTAAAGAAAAAGTCTTTAGAAATAACTGTCGCATACCTTACACTTCCAGGGAAAAAGTGAAATTTTAAATCTTCATAGACTGCAGTGGTAATAATTTATATCCTGACTGGACAAAATGATAGGCTAAATCCTAGTTGTTATGCTGAAATATTGTAGTATTATAAGAAATTATGGAATGGCTTACTAGTACAATTAGGCAACTCTAGGCTTTAATGAAAATCTAGCTATTTCTCTATGAAAGTTATATGGGTAAAATTATGACCTGCCATTTAATCTCATTTTGTGCTAATATTTTCTTTTCTTGATTCTTCTTCTCACTTATGGAAATTTGAGATAATAGCAGAATGATATTTAATTTGTTTTTAAATGTTCACAAAAAGAAAAGAAAGTTCCTAGCTATCACTACCTGTGATAACTGTGATAGCTGCAAATCAAACTAAAATTCTTACATGAAAGTGGTAAAATAGCAGTCTCCTTGTAGCTTAATGTTCAGTAATCCTCATCCTGTGCTTTTTTTTTATTATTCCTAGGAGTATAAGCAATGGAAAATCAGGTTCGGTTGTTTATTTGTTTATGTAGTTATGAACAAGCACAGGGAATACAGGAAGGAATATGGGAAGTGAGCTTGTGACACTCCATAGATCAATAAGTGAGCCATTGCTCCTATCCTTTTAACAATTACTAGAAATTGTAGATAGTGTGATTTGATCTTCATAGTACCAAAAGTGAACCATCTTTGTCTGTCATAGAGAAAGTAAGAAGATTCAAGAAGGAAAAACAAAATAGAAAGAAAATGGCTCCTGATAAGTGAATCACTTTACTTATTTACCTTTTTTTTTCAATAAAAAGGACAATAATTTAGGAAACTTTTTATTAAAAAAAAAAAAAAAAAAAGACGCATATACAGGACATCTAAAACTAGATGAAAAAAGAACACATGATATTTCTCATGTTTTAAAATATCTATTAGTGATACCAAAATCCACACATACAATAGAATCTTTCTGCCTTTTTAATGTAGTTTTTTTTCTTAATTATTAACTCCATAGGACAACCTTTTTATACACAGCTAGGAATGATGTAGAATGACAAATATTAAGCAGGTGGTTCTGTATACTTCAGGTTCATTCTCACTTCCGGCCGCTATGCTGCAGATCTCAGGGTAGCAGGATTACATTTTTGTGACAAAGAACAGAAACAGCAATGTTACCTTTAAATAGCATAGTGAAAGCACAGTGTTGGGTTGGCTAAATGTGTATCAATAATTATCATATTCAGTGGTATTTTGACCTTGTGGAGGTAGTTGATATATAGTAACTGGTTTCGTAACTGGAATTTTATCTTTTTCTTAAACACAATGTAAAGTGCCATGTTAACTTGCTTATAGGAAGTGCTAACTTGTCTACCACATAGTGAAAAAATGGACACTTTGGAATACATTCTCATTTTTTAAGCATTGTATTTCCTTCCTTATTTGGAACATTTGTACATATTGTTAGCAATATGGAGATTTTCAAAGTTCTGGCTGACATGGGCAGCTGCAGATAATCACTGTTAGCATGAAATCTTTTATCCTGAATGGCATTCCTCTTTCTCCTACATCAGTTGCCTAGTCACCTACAGTGTCTCCTGCCCTGTGTCAAGTTAATTTAGTGAGATAATAATATTGTATTCTGTTTTATGTAGTGAATTCTCTAAAAGTAGAACTTTAATCCATACTTCACAGTATATTCCTATCTTTCATTTCAAAATATTTTGACAGTGATATCAAGCCTGCAGAACTGTAACTTAAAAAGACCAACCGCTCAATTCTTTCCACGTTGCTTGGCTGTTTTCCCAATTAGTCCATTTTACTTCTGGGGATCCTGCAATATTTTTGCTCCTTTCTCTCTCTCTCTCTCTTTTTTTTGTGTGTGTTCCAAATGAGATTCCCCTCATTTTTATTTTTCCTCGCTTCCATTCTGTTTTTTTCCCCATCTTGCTTTTCTCCTTCTTTCCTTTTCCAAGCATTCTTTCCAGTCTTTATTTACAGAAGAGCTCACGTTCTTAAGCTTAGCAAATAACTTCTTAACATTGACTTTATTTGTATCTGATTAATTTACTTATCATACTTCTTTCTTTTGAGCTATCATATAACTGTTATACTTCCCTGCCTATTTTTTTCTGCTCTTTTATGTGCTGTATGTGATCAGTTTCCATGTTTTTCTCTTTTAAGATTGTGCAAAATCAGTATGTTTTAGATTTTTTTGTTATATGGCAGTGTTTTATCAATGGTAGAAGGGTAGAAGTATTTATTGTAAAAATACATATACAATTTTTTTAAATGGTGCAAAATATATCCTCTACAATTATTATAAATCTTATAATGCAATATAAAATTTATGTAGTAAAATTTTAATCTAAATCCCTTTTAGGCTTATGGCTTTGATTTCCTACAAACTGAAAAAACTGATCCACAGATGTGGATAAAGTAGTAAGCGCATTCCTTTTTGTAAACTTTTACACTTCATTTCTTTGCATTTTATGTTATCATTTTTAATGAAGAACTGAAAACTGAAATTGGTACAAAAAAGAGTAAAAAGATACCGCATTAATCACAAACAAATAAAATTATGTGATATGTGGCACAGAAACTACAACTGTCAAATCAAAGTAATGAAAATCTGCAACAGATTTTATAATATTTGCTGCTTAAACCAGTCAACCATTAATTTAAGTGTGACAAAGGTTTATGGTGACTTGATGTGAAGAGACTCTATTTACATATTATTTAGATATCATGTTAGTGTAAAGTAGATGGATTTAGGGATATTTAGAATATATTTACATTTGTCAAGCGGCCATTTCTTCTATGAGTATTTTTTCAATATCCTTCTGTTATTTGATTGAATACATACTACCAAAAAGCAATGTCCTAAAATTCAGTATGACCTGTTGAAAGAACCAAAATTCAGACAATTAACCTTATGAGAAGGAAAATGATCGTATCTGGATATATGATGAGAAAATAAATGTGCATTTCTGAAAAATAGAAAATAATGTTATTGGAAATACAGTTACATACTGTTGTGTACCTTTGACAGAATTCTCAAGGGCTGACCACACTGGAAATTCATGGAGATGCGCTTAATTACTGTTTTCTCCAAAAGACTCCGTTGAGTCTAATGGATTATTTAACCCAAAATATACCCACAAATTTACATTCACTACAATGACAGCATTCTTAAACTACTTTTTTTTCCAGAGATCCAATGCACACGTAGGATCAAATTCAATTAAGATGTAGGACGCCTCAAACTATGTCCCATTTAAATTTGTCTGCTTACATGACGGCTGAATTTGATCAAGTCTCTAACAAACAACTAAATAATTCAATTCAGTGACAGTCTTGTTTCACATGACTTGAACATCTGCACTGGTTGTGAATATCTCTGTTTTCCCAGGAATGGAGCTTTGATGAAATGTGTCTGGAAAAACAATTAAAAATATATATATATTCAGTAAATAACACTTTGTTTGTCATTCAACCCACATGTTTTTCCATCCTTATAGAAACTCTTTGTTTTAGATTCTGACGACTAAATAATTCAGTCCAGTGGAAAACCCGTACAATTTCATTTTGGTATTACATCTGCTTGGGGCAGGAAAAGAGTGTCTTGTCCTCTCCTCCTGGTGATGGGGAGTTTCTTTCTGGTGTATGGCATTAGAAAAAGAGACAGAAGGGATAGATGGATGCTTTGGAAGCCTTACAGCCCCATTTTTGAAAAATACTGTGGAACTTCTTTGTACAGCCACACAGGGTAGAATTGTTTATGCTCCATTACATCATGTAGTGTTGTATTGTGAAATGAAGTGTCTACAGTGTCATTGGAGCAGGTGGATATATGTGGATAACAGAAATGATCAGAACAAAATGCGAATGTAATTGTTTGCTATATGTAATTGTCTTTGTTTTCTACTCCTTTCTAAAATGTAACTGCTGTATAATAGGAGTTTGATGCAGGTTTGTGAAGGCATAGGTCTTCCTTCAATTATAATTTCTAAAAAATCTTATAGTAAACAGCTGCTGTGTATCATGTTAATAGGTATGAAATCAAAACATGAGTAGAATATCTGTATTTATGTGAATCTGAGGCCTTTAGTTGCTGTTTCTTTTCATTTAACTGATTGTAAATATTTCTAAACAAGTGGGATAATCCAGCTAGTACCAGCAGAAAGTTTTCACCCCCATTTCAATCCTATAATCTTCTCTGATCATATTGCTCAATTCCTCTGGGTGAGCTGCAACTGCTCCTGAAACATTAAAAAGTTCTGGATAGCTTCCAGTCTTAATACAAGCAACATGGATATGATGGCATTTATTTTGAGGGATGGCATCCTCAGGGATACAGACAAGGATGAAATGTCAGTGCTAATGTCTTTGAGTCTGCTAGGAATCTCTGAAACTTCCATACAAAAGAATCTGCTATCTGTTAGTGTGACTCAAGATGAGTGTCCAGAGCTTGGTTAAGTAAAATTACTCACCCTTCTCCAGTAAAAATTGCTGGAGTATAATGAAAATCTCTGCTTTCTCATTCAGTGTTTCCATCATTAAGGTAAATTCTGTCTCCTCTCTGATTTAACGCATACCTGAGGCCATTGTGCGAGCTTTAATGATCAAAGACTTAAAAAAAAAAAATAAGGTGACCAATCAATGAGTTGACAACTGGAAAAGGTACTTTGTAGGTCAGAATTACAAATAGTCTCCTTCTTTTATGGCTTTACAATAATTGCTGAAGCTATGCACAGGTGCATGAATGAATGTAGAAGTGAGAAGGTGGCACACTGATGAAGAAAATATTTTCAAGCAAAAGGATTCTGGACAGCAAAAGCTGTCATTGATTTTCGTTTATCAATTCATGTCTAGTATCCTGTGAAATAATGAATAGAGCTAAGTCAAAATGTTGATGATGACCTTGGATTTTGATCAAATTCAGCAATGTAGGAGGTGACAAAGCAGCTCAAACATTGTCTGCTTTGGCAATACTCAGTTCAGATAAATTTGAATTGATCTCCTTCAAAGCACGAGAGCAAAGTGCTGCTGTCAGTGGAATTCTCAAAGCCCCTCACATTAGCAAGGGACAAAAACTCTTCTGAAAACTATGATGTAGACATTAGTTTACCCTCCTAGCACTTCTAACTTCAGCCTTAGAGAAGAGTCCTCTTTTGGGTTCTTCTTTTGCAACTCTAGCTAACTGAGATGAAAAGAGCACCGCCAAGATGAATTTCCATGCCTTGACAGAACACAAGAACATTGTTCTTGTAAGAACAATATGTGTAATACAGATGGTTTGCACAGATTTAATTCTATTGGCTCTGTCATATCCTTTCAGGATATATTTTTCTGGAGTTTCACAGTTACAGCATTTTATAGCCTGATTTGAACATTCATCCATTAGACTTCACACTAAGCTTTCTGGCTGTCATCTGCTCAATAACCTATGCTCATTTTGTTTCACTGAAGTCATAGCATAGTCATAGCCCAATATCCCCTTTCTCAAATGTATTTTTGATTGGACTTGCTGTATTTAGAACCTTTCTTCTCTGGAAAGAGGAAATTCATCCTGATGATCTTTGGGATTTTGCTTACTGTAAGCTCTACCATTTCTACTCAAAGCCTGCAAGTTAGATTGCATATCTTCTTTCCCATGTGGAGTTTATTCCACTCTATATTCTGGGATTTGAGCCCAGAAATAAGAAATGTGTAATATTTCTATAAGAAAATATCTCATAGTTGACTCTAGGGAGTGTTATGCATTTATGGTCATCTATATTGCTTCATCTTGTAATCATCTAATAGTTTATTGCTACTAGGTCAGTTTTATGAGTCTCTTGTTGGATAACTTCCATCTTGTAACTTAGCACCAGTAATTGTATATATATATATAACTTTTTGAAAATTTAAATGGTATTTTATGCAGGAATAACTATTTTTTAGACTAATGCAGTCACTGATACCTTTTGTTCCTCCCCTACTCCCTTATTTTCCTAATTCCTGAATCTGGAGATCTCTTTTCATGTGCTATTAGCTGTACAATCTATGGTATGGAATAAATCATTTTGTTTTGTGAAGCATATACAGTTTTTGAGGACAGAGCCGTCTATAAAATCCTGGAAACCTCCTTATAAAGAAAATCAGTAAAAGTAAAATTAGTCAGTAGGAAGTTGAAAAAAGTTAACAGAATAGAAATCAGGTTTCACTTCAGTCTTTAACATTTTACTTTATTGCAAGAAATTTATTTTGTCAGTGCTATCAGTTTCAGATTTATTAGGGACTCAAACTAACTGTGATGGATGTGCATTTCCATATTATGATTTTGTCATGCTTCAGGGTGACACTTTGGCATAATTATTCCATTGCGTGTTGCTGATAAGAAAAATTTTGTAAAGCAGCAGGTAGAGAGCATTCCCTGTCTATATCATATGTCTTTTTGAAATCTTCCTTCGCAGTGACTCACTGTAGCTAAATGGGAGCCAGAAACTTGAAGGCATATTTATTTATGAAAGATAGTAAATATATGGAAGGGAAAAATATAAGTATTAACAAATATGCACAAAAAAAATCTTGTAAAATATATTCATCAAGGTCAGTAGTATTTTCTCTGGAAAAAAAAAAGATTTTTTATGCCTGACTTACTTAGAAAATCAATGTCCTCTGCCTATTACTATTTTGTAATTAACTAATATTTAAGCAGCGGCTCTGAAAATACTTTAAAAAATCTTTTCTACAAATGGAGGAACTAGAACCGTCAACAATCAAACCTCACATACTGCAGCAAATATAAGGTAACCAAACTCCCAAACTAAGTGAATATGCTCCCTTGTTTAATAACTATCTTATGTCAAAAGTGATGAATTCACGTAGTTCCTTCATTGCTTACTTTCCCCCTCATAAAATGTTGACTTGTACTGTCCTACTTCATAAGAGTGTTTGCTCTAAAATCTATGACTTGTTTAGGAAGATGTCATGGAATGTGCCAGAGAATGCTCTTTTAGATTGTGTGGGTGAATAGGAACGCAACAATATTATAAAAAGAGAGAGAAGAAAAGGATGAATATTATTGAAAGATAATAAAAAGGGCAAATATTTGTTGTTCTACTACTTCATGTTTAATAATAGAGTTACTGTGAAAATAAAAGTTCAATGAAATGAAAATCCAAGAGTCTCTTTGTCTTGGAAACTCACAGACTTTAGGAATGACCCCTATCTTTGGTGTCGAAGATCATCTTTTCTGAGGACCTTTGGGGCCTATTATGGCTCTAGTCTCAGTCTCATGTGCACTTGCTGGGAACTCTTGGGGGCGATTATACTGAGTTCCCAGCTGAGGTATTTGAGCCTCAGATGAGAACTAGAGAGAGTCCTGGTAAAAAGACAGCCAAGACACAAGTCCAGAAACAGCTATAGGCAACCAGCTTGAAATAAAACAAGTCCACCTCCCCCAACAGCCAAAAATAGGGCACTATGTCATTACTTCCTCTGAAATGACTAGCAAAATTATGTTTTTTCCATGTATAAACTGTCTCTCACATAGCAAGATTATGAAGTCTTTCTTCTACAGAGAATACATGTTTTAGGAGAAGGTTGAGAGTTGTGGTTTAGGCTGTCCAATGAAATAAAAGTGCAAAGACAGGGAAAAAGTCAGGTAAGTGCTTTTCAAACAGAAAGTTATCCCTGAGTATACTACTTTTCTTTTTTTCTTCTTTCCTGTTGAAGAGACTTTACTTTTATATTTAGGAACAGAGTATTATATATCATGAAATAATCTTATTTCCCCATGACAGCAAGCCAATCCCTGGTAAGATCAGGGAATCCCTGGCAATAAAATGCCTTTGCCTAGTAAAAGAAAGGGGAAAAAACTTCTTTGTCACTAAGCTTCATCCAGTGCTCCCATTTATAGACATATGTTGTGAGGAACTAAAAATCAAGCTACAGGGTAATGAAGATTAGCTCTGTCTTCCAAATGATTGCTTATTTATAGTTAGTTCAGACAATTAAAACAAACAGACAGACAGAAAGACAAACAAAGTTTAAAACTTTGAAACAGTATCAGTAACTCTTCAACTGAATGTAATCGTCAGCTGACACTGTTCAGGAAGCCTCTTTGCATTGTAGGAGGAAAGAAGGAAGAGAACTGAGATTTGCTTTCAGATTAAGCTGTGTTAGGAAGAAGGCAGAGCTGAGCTGATTCTGACTGTACTGCGAAATACTGGCATGCAATAAGCACCCTAGGTAGGAAATGAGATTTGTTTCAGCAAATAAATGGACATAGTCATCTGTGCAAAGTGGTTTGTGACAAACTGCTCTCAGCATCTAGTAGAATATGGTGAAAATAACTTCATTTCACAATGAGTAGTCATTCAAATAATCAAAATCTAAAATATCACTGTTCTCTATGAGCTATTTGTATGGCCTCCCCTAGGCTCTATTTCTACATCCATTTAAGTCAAGAGCCAAATTCTGGCTGAGTATAATGGAAGCAGAATTAGGCTCATATTGAATTTTTGGAACAATGTTAACATTGCTGTCAGCAAGATTATGAGTTCTACCATCATGCTTTCCCCTGACATCTGCCTGTTTCAAGGTAGAAATGAACTAACAAACAAGACATGTTTGAGGAAATTTATACATCTGCCTGTATTGGCAACCAAGAGTGGTGTTGTAAAATACTGGAAGCGTGACAAATCCTACAGCACTCAAAAAGCAGATTGCAAATATTTTAGGATTAGCCTCATTAAAATAGGAATAATATTAAAGGGAAGGCCATATTTTAGATTTCCTTTTGATCCAATGCATGTGCAAGAAAACAGAACAAATGCTTCCTCTGAAGACCTATAAAGATTTTAAAGTATGGGTTTATCTCTATTTGCACAAAAGGCAAAAAGAGATTAAATGATATATTTGATGCTTTGCTAAAGTAGTTTTTTCTTTTAAAAAAATAGCTTGTGTGAAAAACTATTTTCCACTTTACAAACATTTTACAATTGATACGTTACCATTCCTTCAGACTTCTACTGTTTTAGCCTTTAACATTTGTATGTGCGTATAGTATTTTGTATGTAGACACAATAATTATGTCCTGTATTGTTTGAATAACATGTAGCAGATGTCTGGGTTTTTTTTTATTGTTGATTTTTTTTTTTACTATTTATTTTGCTTTTTTCCCATTGTACAAATCAATATTTTTTTTAAATGGAAGGGACTTTAAAAAAAGGTCATCCTAGCTGTTGTAGACAAATTGAGTTTGTCTAGTCTGAAACAAAGACACAAAAAACACAAGCTCTTTTCAACTAAATGATCCTTTCTACAAATAGCTGAAATAAATATTTAACTCCAGTTATTTTATGGCTGATTAAATACTACAATAACCTGTTCCAGACCTTCCAAAGTTATTCCCTTCCTGAATAGCTATTCTTCATGCATGAAAAAGCCATGTGAGGAAGAGCTTCTTTCCTGTGAGGGTGACAGAGCCCTGGAACAGGCTGCCCAGAGAGGCTGTGGAGCCTCCTTCTCTGGAGATCTTCCAAACCCACCTGGATTCTGTGATTTTTAAGATGAAATTAGCTTTTTCTTTATTGGCAGCAGTATGAACAATTACATGTCTTTAACACAGAAGGTACTTTTATGAGAAGTAAGTAAAGACTGCTTCTTGGTTATTGCTTTATGGCCTAACAATGCAAAGATGTAGAAACAAACCCCTTCAGTTTCTTCTGGATTTGCAATGAATAGGAATTGAGAGTATTAATTATCTCAGAGAATGTACTGAATGGTTCTCTGGCCATAGGATGATTTTCCTCCAGTATCTTTGCTGCCGGAGACAGCTAGTACTCTGATTGAAGTACTAGTAGGCACAATGTAGCATTTTCTTACCAAAATGACTTTCTATTTCTGTGGTTTGGACTGAATTCAAGTTTGATTGATTGATTGATTGATTTGTTTTTCTTAGTGATTGTGCTATGGATTTATCACAACAGGAGAAACTTTAACCAGTTAGAGAATAGGACCAACCAACTATCACCACTTAGCATATGCATTATGAAAGCACTAGAATTAGACTGTGACATCTGTGCTCTGTTTATATCCAAAGCCATGGCATGTGGCTGTTCCCACCATGAAGATCAAAAAGGAATGAGATAGATAAGGAATAGAAAGGAAGTAGAGGTGAAGATCGACTTTGCCCAAGATCTTTCAAGGGCAAGGTGAAACAAAGAAACTGGATCTCCTGGGCCCAAACCAGTACCCACTTCTTGCAGCTTTGTTCTTTCTCTCTATTTTTAGTAATTCGAGTTATCTTAAACTGTTTATTTCTATAAATGCAGTGCAATATACATACTATATTTTAAAACTGACTGACCTCTGCTCCATGCTGTAATCTATCTACAATTCTCTTCCTTTTCCATATTTCACATTGGGATCTCAGTTTGGAGATCCCACACAAAGCAGATTGTATGTGACTAGTACTGCTGCTTAATTTTCTACAGGAATTTCAGTTGTTCTCACGATAAGGACAGTACAGAGGCACAACTAATGTTGGATATAATACTCCTAGAATAAATGAAGATTTTTAAAGAAAGAAAGTGAAACCTGACTTTTTTGTAGCTGTACTGTATAGTCACAGCACTCAACTAGATGAACTTATGATGTATTTTTCTTAATATACTGATTCTTATTTCATTCCAAAACGTGCATATAGACTGCACCATAAAACAGAAATGCATATTCAGAAAGAAAATTGTGGTATCATAATGGAGCATATCTGAATACTGAGAATATGAACGCTCAGGAAGGAAGTAGGAAAATGTAAGAAAAAGTTACAGAGCCAACATATGACATAATAAAAAGTAGGCACTTCTTTTCATGGCTGTTAGCTGTGAGGCTATTAACCTCACAAATCCAGCAAGGAGGCAAGTATGAAAAACTGTTGCCTCAGTTGCCATCAATAATTAACTAAAAAATTAACTAAAGCACAGATAAAGCCATCCTTGTCACCACAAGCTCAAAACTGCTCTGTGGTTATCTCAGTCCTTCACTGTACTCTACTGAAGTCCGAGTCTTTTAAAGTCTGTATGTGTTAACTGATAGCAGGTTTAGTTGCTTAGTATGATTAAATAAATGCCAACTGATAGCAAATTCTAGTGGAAATTCTTTTTAGAGGATAGTAAGCATGTCAACTCAGAGTTTTCTTTTCTCTGAGACCTTTTGCCATTACATGAAAATGTAACATTGTAATTTGTTTTGAAATAATTGGTTTTTATCCAAAATGCTAGATTTTGGATTTTATACTTGAAGATCTTGAATGATAGAATAAAATGTTGATCAGATCTTTCTATTGACGTTTTACCAATTTAATACAACAGTGGAATTTTGCTGAAAGTAGTCTTGAAAATTCATAACTTTTTGTACATAGCTGGTTTCAGCTAGTGTTTCAGCAGATAATTATTTTATGATTATTTTAAATTTAAATGCCTAGTCTATCCCTAAATAAACATTTCATAGAGGTCTAAGGCTTGTTGAAAGTCTATATGAATGATCCACAAAGCTCCTTGAGAATATCTTTTGTTAGGTGCAAATTATCTAAAACATAATTTTTACATCTCTAAATTAAAGAAATATGGGGTCCTCTGAAATAATTGTTGAAATGGAAAATAGTTCTTCTATGCATTTATCACCTCTCTTTTGCCCTAGCCCCGATGATCAATATTTATCGAATACTTTTAGTGCTTAGTGTTACCACGGATAGTTTTACCGCCTTCGTCTAGTTAATGCAGCCATTATTAGATTGCATTTTCTTAGGTATTCCAAAATAAAGTCAGTTATATTACCTTTTGTCATTCAGTGTCTTTGATTTCTAATATGTAGACATTGATACTAAAATTGCAGTCCTTCATTTGTGATATGGTACTTTTTATTATTTTTATTGTCTATTTTTGTCTTCCTTTCTAGAAACTTTTATAAATTAATGCAATCATCATTCTTTCTTACTTACAGATTTTGAAGTTTGTAGTATAATAACATTAGACACCTCCAGTTCACTTTTTCTATTAATACATTTAGCTGATTCAGATCATAATCTACTTTCATATTTTTGAAAGTGCTATTTTTGAAGCTCCAAACATGTAGAAATTGTTTTTTGGTTTTATTCTATTTACACATAGCAAATATATTCAGGTAAGTGCATTTGCACCTAAATGATTTTAGTTCTGTGATCATAGCTAAATTAGTTTTGAATTTCTCTCCAATAAGTGAAAACGTTCATAAATTAGGAAATTGACATAGATTCTATAATTTATGATGAAATTGATTGTATGGGGAAGACGAAACTTCTAGCATGCTTCGGTGAGATTAAGGATTTCTGTGATATTACTACTTTTTTATTAGATAGGTAATAGAAAGAGTTGGTCTTAATATTCATTGAAGTCTAATGATGCATTTGAATGTTCCACGCTTACTTCAGGATCATTTGCTTCTCAAATGTGGCTAATTTATGTGTTGGTAAGTTATATCTTATTCTTCCAGTTATGAAATTCATTTCAAAGGGATGCAGTAGTACCAATTCCATTAACTTTATGTACATAAATAAGCAGTTCTGATTCCACCTGTTTATTACTCAAGCCCCTAGCTCATTCTCTTCTTGTTTTTTTTTTATTTTTTTCTTTTCTTTTTTTAAAGAACAAAATAAAACAGCTTGATTTAGTTCTAAGCAAGTGACCATTTCCTGTGGACTTTGTTAGTAAATTAACACTGTAGAAGTAGCTAGGCCAGCAAGTTTTGAACTGAGAACAAAGGTGCCTAATAAATATTGTACATACCATTATGGATAGCAGCAGAGATTTGAGTGATATCAATATTTCTCAGCCACTTATCCAACGAAATGTGTGGGAAATTTTTGTCCCTCACTTTTTTTTTTTTTATATCAGCCCTTATCCTACAAGACTGGCTCTCCTGGCTAATAATAGCTGCTCGTAAAAGGGAAGGGAAGGGAAGAGAAGGGAAGGGAAGGGAAGGAAAGGAAACTGCAAACATGCATTTTTTTTTCTTTAAGTATAGGGGGATATGTATTGTTTATCTGACTACACTGAATCTTTGTCTTCCTGTCATAAATGGTCTTATAACCTGTGACTAGGCAGTCTGCTTTTACAAGAATCTGTATCCAGTCTCTGATCTTCCTTTGCAGTTAAAGACTTGACTATCTTCTTTTAACAGTTCATCAACTTTAAAAGCTTCTCTTGTCTTCATCAATTATCCTGACTTCATACTTGGCTTCGTTTATCTGTTATGAACATTAAACTTCATTTGTGAATGTGGATGCTATCTAAAATACAAGTTCCTACTATATACATATTTTCCACAATATTTCTCCTCTTTTTTCTATGACTTACACATTATTTTAATCTAATCTTTCTGGTCTAAATTAATTTTCTAATTTATATATTTCTCTACACTTGCTTCTGGAGAATTGCTCCTCCTTACTTATTTAGAAACACTTCTTTAAAATGAATTTAATAACAATAAAAATTGTAAAATATTTCATCATATTGTAGTTTTATCTTTTTGAAATAAATCTTGTTTAGAATTTTTCATTTTTGTTTAATATGAACAAAAATGTCTTGCTTTCAGTAAAGACTTGCTTTTTGGAAAATGTCAGAAAACAGTTTTGGGAGATAAAAATATTAAATGAAGGAAAATTTTCAGAAAGCCCAGGAAATTCAGAGCTGAAGAGTATTTTTGGTAAGTCCTCTCAAAACTCTGAGCTCCTTGTATGTGCTGTTTGACTTTTTACTGAAAATCTCATTTTTTTAATTTCAGGGATTCAAAAATGTGTGAATGGCTTTCATTTGAAGGGTTGCCACTGTCCTGTGTAGGAAATTAATAGCAAGAACAACAAAAATCTATAAATTAGATCCTATACATGTTATGCTGCAATTCAACAGGCTATACATGTGCATGTCTAACTGTTCATACAAATAGCTGCGTTGATGCAAATCAATTACTTCCGCTTAAGCCTTTCCAAGCATATATATTCTGATCCAACACATTCACATTTGTTATAGCTGAGCAGGTCTAAGGCATTAGAAAGTTTAAGATGGACACTGATTGAAGATTCCTAATTTCCAATACCCAAGCAGAGATCAGCGAAGCTTGGCTGGGACAACTCACAGTTATAGAGCTCACACTTTTAAAAGGAAGGCAGTAGTCTTCTTTCTGAGCAAATGTTTTCCTGCTATCTAGACCTTTATAGGCTAGACGAAAGGAATATAGAAAACTGTTTGCCATTTAGACTTTTGATTTAAATAGTTTCCGTGGCTTTTTGAAAGCAAGATTCCAATTTTCTGGTTCCTCTCAGGTTTTGTGGAAGCCAAATAGCAAAGTTTTGGTTATCTTCAGCTGCCCTCTTCAATATTTCATGCAGAAACTTTGCTATTATTCTTTTAAGGCATTTTATTAAAAGATTAGTATTATCTTTGCTGAGCCTTAGCTCCTTGCTCTTGCTAAGAAATTCACTGCCTGAGGATTTCTGTTGTGTATCTAAGGACTGTTCTCTTGTTTACTGTAGGTAAAGCCTATATTTGTTTAGAGATAGCAGCTATCTGAGAATAGCCCTTATCATTAAAATGCTGCTCTCCTTATTTTGTGTTTCTCAATTTGATAGCCTTCTTTTAGATCCTTTAGGACTGGACTATTTTTTTGTTAATCAAATGATGGTAACAGTGAGATCTCTGTTGGACTGTAGTGGAAGTACTGGTGCACAAAGCCAAAGCTAAGAATTGTGTGATGCTGGGCATTTAGGGTTATTACTTTAGATACAAAAGAATTATTTGCAGATATAAGAAAATATTTTTAAAAATCACCTTCTGAAAATCACATAATTATTAGCATTTTCTATGCCATTTCAGAATTCTGATGAGATGATGACCTAATCAAACACACAAAACCATGCTCCTATCAATCAGGACAAATGATAGGTATATTTCAGTCATGCTTAGTATGCAGCTGAGGTTGTCGAATGTTTGTGGCCAGAAAAAATTTCTTTATACAACATATTATCATCAATGGATTTAAAGAGTGCTTGCATATATGTTAGTCAACAATTTTATAAATCAGTGACTTACTTGCTAGACTGCCTCCATAAATACACCATGGGCTAAATCCTAATAGCAACATCTCTATTAGTGTAGAAGACAACATAAACATCTGGAAGATTGCAGTACAACTTCATAAGCAGTATGAACTTTTTTAACTGTTGGTTTAAACATGAAAAAATATCATTACCTGATAAACTGTATACAGAAATCATTTCTATGAAATAAATAAGGAACCCTACAAACGTTATTTATGTCATTGCTTTTCTAAGTGCCTTTTGAAATGTTTTGCTTTGATTTAAAATGTGTGTATTGGGTTATAAAACACCTCTGTACGGATACAGATGAATGTTTTGAGTAGTATATTATAAAACTTATTTCTCTATTTTGGAGGGTGAGACAACATTTGCATTCATTATAGAAGCAAAGATTGAACTGAATAAATTTAAAGCTTATTAAGTCAACCATATGCAATATGCATCTACTGATGATAATAAGAAAAAAATAGCTAGTGAACTTCTGTTTAGTTTATTTTTTGTATATTTATATGTATAAAACTCTTTGGTTTATGGAGCACTATTAAGATCATAGCTTCAATCTTCCAGCACCATGGTATTCACTATATTCATTGCACTTAGGCAAGGCAGCTGGTGGCAACTGACATGAATTAGAATTTTAGAATTACAATATGAATTATGAGATTGCAAAGGAGAATCTGAAGAGTTTTGATAGTGTTTCTAAAAGTGCAAAATCCTTTGAGTTTCTCTGCAACACTGAGTTAATCACACTATATTTGAAGAAAATACCTTTATTTGAGCAAAGAAATCACAAGTCCTAGAACTCAGATCTGTAGGGAAAAGTAGACAGATCAAATATATAGTGGGTAAAACAGGATAATTGCTGTCAGTCATGAGAGAAAGGATGAAGAGTAAACAAACTGGAGAATGGAAATATTTTTAGAAATGGTTTCAAAGCAACTGACCCATCATGCTTATGTACAGATGTGGAAGGGATAAGGTTTGTGTAGGCACCTAAGAGCTCTGCTATAAATGAACTGCTGTTTCTTCCGCAGTCATCCAGAGGCAGTTGAACCTGGCTGATGATTTGCATTGATACAATATCTTTTGACTGTAGATTTCCATTAATACAGTTATGATATCTATTCATAATCTTCATTTATACAGAATTTTCTAGTATTATTTCTCTTTTCCTGTTAAAACAAACCCAAATACTGGATGTTCCTTAAACTTGCAATCTTTTTGTTTCAGTAAATTTCCAAATAGCTCATAGGTAGATTTGTATGGCTTTTGTGTGCTTTATAGACACTTAATCCATCAGACACTATTGTTTTCCAAAATCCTAATTCTTTAGATTGTTTTCTTGCTTTTTAATTCCTTTGTTATATAAAGGTATATCTCCACAAAACAATGTGTCTCCTGTCTTCATGTGTTTCTTCAGCAGTAACAAAAGCAGTTCCTCTAGTTTTCTTGATTGGCTAAAATTTTTGTTTTTATAATACCACAGTGTTTGTTTTTTTTTTTTTTTTTTTTTTACAACAGTAGGCATTATTCACAATAAATGCAAGATCTGTAAGAAGCACTTTGTATAGCAATAACACAGTCTCTAGGGAGTTGTATGCTGTTCCATTTGCAAGAAAATTTGTTGTAATAATAACTTTGAACTATTCATGCTTCATTTTGACTTGGTAATTATTTTTCTCTTTTTATATTTTTTCCAGTTAGCATTCTCCCTAGTTTCTAACATTTTCACTTAAATTATTTTATTTTCTTCACTTGTTTGTATGCTGTTTGACTCAATTCTCATGATGCTTTATATACTGTATTTTTGTTATTCATTTTGCATGCGATCATATGTGATGTGGATATTTGGCAA
This sequence comes from Crypturellus undulatus, assembly GCA_013389825.1. Taxonomy (NCBI): domain Eukaryota; kingdom Metazoa; phylum Chordata; class Aves; order Tinamiformes; family Tinamidae; genus Crypturellus; species Crypturellus undulatus. The sequence continues at coordinate 574,171 of VWPW01008458.1, forward strand.
CTCGGTTCAAAGGCAGTGTCACATAAATAATGTTTTTCTGGACTTCTGCATATGCCTGTTAACCTGACTGACCTCAAACCTCTTCCAATCGGTGAAAAGTTTCCTTCTATAGCAATACTTTATACTTTGCTCCTGATGTAGTATTTTTATCCTGTAGCCCAGTTTAACCCTTATTCTTTACCTCAACCACTAATCTCTAGTTTGGAACCTTGTCAAATACTTTTGAAAATCCGAGTATATTACATCCACTGAATTCTCCTTATCTCTTACAGCAGCAATATCTTCAAAGGACTCCAACAGCCTAGATAAGCATGGCAGTTCCCTGTCAGAATCCTTGCTAGTTATCCTTAATCAAACCAGGCTTCTCAGGTGTTGTCCCTACTGTAAAGGCCTGTGTGAAATAGTTTAAATTATTTTCTTCATGAACTACTATCTACACTTTGCTGTTAAGCCATTTCTGATTACTTCGAATTTAAATCTACAGTTTGGGAATTTTCCTTGGCTATAAGCACTGATGTTTCCCTTTTTAGTGGCTTGTATTCTATGCCAGTATTTTTTTTTTCTCACATTTTAAATATTTTTATCAATAGATAACTATTGTCTGACATGTATGTAGTCCAGTCAGTTCTATTACCATGAGTTGTGGTTGTTTAAATGCAAACTTAAAAAAAAGTAAATCTGCTGTTTGCTAAGCATGCTTTAAGAAGTTGTAAAGAGAATGTATTGTGTTTACCCAGAGATTTAATCAAAATATTTAATAATTTTTATTCAGTTTTGGACCGCTCCTAATGATGTCAGAATGCTGTCTTTCATTTTAAATTGGGGATATCTCTTCTTCTCCTTCCTCCAGTCACCCTAGTCTTTAGATTTGCCTGCATGTTATTCCTGCATGTACTGTCCTGAGAACACAACTAACCAAGATAAGTGCAAAAATTGTCCATATCTTTCACTAATTTCAAACAACTATTCTGTGAACTGTTATGCATATGATTCCACTGGGAAGTGATTATAAATGTGACATTATAAAAAAAAATGCAACCAACCAAACAAAAAACTTTAATCGGACTTTGAGAAATTATGTTACTGCCAAATTTAGATTCTCCTGAGAAAAGGATCAGTCTGTAAAGTATCTTTTGGCTCTGATTACTTTCATCATTTTGGACTGACAATTTAATTCCTTACCTTCTTGAGAAGTCAATAAATTACATATCAAAGCTGTACTTCTATATAACAAATCAGATATAACTTACAGGCTCTTCTTAGGCAGTACCTGTCAAGATATGAGAAGTGAGCAGCTTAGGAGAATCATTCCCTCCCCAGAGCAGCCCGGGGCACAAGCGGATGTGTGTGACATATCCTGTGATTTACCCGTCCTGCTGATGCACTTTTCTTCTACTGTCGACTGCATGGAGATGTCGTTGTCAGTATAATCTGACTGTGCTGAGAAGGGCTTTTTTGTTTTCACAGGACCATGTCAGATTGGTCCTCTTGTTTGTAACAAACTTGCCTTTCTACAAGCTTGTTAGTCACAGTATGTTCCAGAACAGATTGTTAAATAAATCTCAGTGCCAATGGAAGGGGTGAGCACTTTTTCTTCCTTCCTTCCATCTATCAGTCAATCCTTCTTTTCTTCTTTTGGTCCATCTTTCCTTCCTTTTGTCCATCCTTCCTTCCTTCTGCATTATTTCTCCAAGTGTTTTCTGTTTAGGCAGTTGCCAGAGACTTCAGTGAACTAATCATTTTAAACAGTACAACTGAAGGAAGTATACTAATAGGTTTGTTTCTCAAGTATCCAATATAACTTTTCTTGTTTTATCAAGACTGTTGCTCTGAAACCTTTGCTCATCCGTCACTCTTCAGGGTTTGAGGGTCCGGTGCATAAAAAATCCATATCAGCTATTTGCTAGGAATGGAAAATATCCTTGTTCTTCTCCCTTCTCCATGTTCAGAGCTGCAGCAATGGTAGGTTGAACCTGGCTACAGCTGTCCAGTGGTTCTTTCTGCATCTGACAGACTTTATTATTTCTCTTGACTGAGATGATAGTGCTAAGTGCTTCTGCTATGAGGAGAAGCCTGGAAATCAAGTGGTGTGCAATTTCTCTTGCTTAACAGTGATGCCTAAATTGCTATTTGCTTTCAGCACTGCTTAGCTAATGATTTGATTGTGAGAATTTTGTATTTTTGTAAATTTTTATGATTCTCTGCCACATACAGCACAAAAATCTACAGGCATATAATAATTGCTCTGGCTCTGGAAAGTGTCTATATGGAATGATTGGTATTTGCAACTCTTTGATGGACCTATAAGAAGTGATTTAGCAAAAAATATTGCAGGACATCATCTAGGATGAAGTTACAGTAGATTATGTTTAAAAAAAAATCAGCTCATGTTTGTAAGTTTTATGTTTGTAAGTTTTGCTGTGACAAAAACATCATTTTTTTAGGTAGAGGTTTGCCACCTCTTGGACATGTTATTGGTTTGCATTTCTCTTGCCCTAAGCCAGATGCATCAGACCCCCATCATGTGCCTTAGCTTGGGATCTGTGCTCTGTTTACTTCTTCTTGTCCACTGGAAGTTTGGGCAGGATAAAAAGATTTGGGTAGACTTGTCCCTAGTATGTATGCCCGGAAGATTTCCCAATATGTAAGCAAGAGGAATTCATATATTTCTAGTACTCTGCAGCCATATCTTGAATCTATAAAATGAAACCAAGCCTCAGTGAAACTTCCAAGTATATAGTACGAATGCTGGAGAAGTATACTTTGTTTGTGTTGCTTATAATCTTTGCCTTTGGTGGCTATAATAAAAATGTAGCAATGTAGCTTTAGAGACTGATGTCTATCTGGGCAATTGGACACTGAATGTGCATTTAGTTCTGGAAGCAGACTTCAGAAGAAAACACCTTCTGTTAATAAGCACTTGGATCCCAAATCTGTCCAGATTCTCTACAGAAAAATCTTCAACATTAATTATGCAGTCAACAATTTTCTTGGAAACTGAAAATTAGGTCATTGTAAAGTTTAGACAAACATCAAAAATTCAGGACATTTTATGACAATAAAGATATTGGCCTTTATTTATACCTAAGATTATAGGTATAGGAACATTACATTACAAGGGTGAGGAGTTATTTTGGTTACTTGAGAGAGAATATTATTATTATCCCTAGAATTCTGCAGGAATTCTCTATCACAAACTAAACTGAGACTAACTAGACTAGGCTGACATTGACTAGACTGTGCAGAGCAGGAGCCCATGGCAGAAAGGTATGTCTGACTAACGGCATGCCTTCACTGCCCTCCCCACTCATGATCATGCAATTAGACTAGTCTTTCTCCTTACAGAGCCTAAGCTACCAAACTTCTAACTCATAATTTTAAAAGAATTTTCTCTGAGATAAAGGGTGAGAACAAGATGACCTCCAAAGAGAGAGATTCTTTGTTATACCCACTTTCATAAAATAAATTATCTCTCTTTCCTAGAGCAGGTAGATAGAGGAACTTAAGGGTCTGTGTCATGCTGAGAATTCTTTTTCTATGAAATTCTTAAAACAGTAAGTAAGCACGTCTTAAAAAAAGAATTGCCTTTACAATAATGTCTCAAAACATTAAGATCCTGATTTGACCAATATTGCAGAGCAGAATGACATTACCTTCTTTTCATCAGACACATACACTTTAGAGTGATATTCCTTACATTATTACCCATCTGCCTGTCACTACTTCTTGCATCCTTACTGTCTTTGAACTTGCTTGGGGATGAAAATTCCTCTTCCAAATCTCAGCTGCATTTTATTTTCAGTATGGTTATTTTAACTTGGGTCAATTTGCCGTTCCAGTTGATTTTGTTGCCCTATAGATAGTTGTATTAGAAAGACCAAGGGAAAAGCACAGAAGTGGAAAAAAATGCAAGGCAGAGAGAGGACCAGAGTGCGCAGGAACTGCTAAAATTTGTGCTGTGTCTGAGAGAAATGTCTGTGGACACACAGCATCAGTTAAACATTTATGAGGGGATGTGTGGATATGCTGTGCACATATCTAAGATCAGTGCAATTTTTCTTTCTTCAGTAAAGCACTTGTCATCAATCTTTTGCAAGCAGAAAGTGCAAACGGAGCTGTCATTTACACCACAGTATTTGTGTTACAGCCTACAGGCAGCAAATTTCAGCTCAGTTCTCTTAAACACCAGGGCTTCATACTCTACTTTTTGATAACCAGAAGCTTTGCTTTATCTGTGCCTGTCATAGGGTCCATCATACAGATTTGCTTGTTGGATTTTTTCTCTTCCATCACTTTAAGGAAGAAAAGTACAATTAAAAGTTTTTATTTTAAAGAAAGCCCTTCTCTCAGCCCAGCTGTGTACAGTACCTTCAAGGCACAGAAAAACAACTATATCTGGAGAGCAGTCAAGAAAACTACATTCAGGAAATAAGAATCGGATTTAACATAATATACAAAACAAAATACAATAGAACGAAGGAAGAAAATGTCAGCAAAACATATGGTTTGACTCTACAGACTTTCAGAGAATGAAAGTTTTGCCTCACGAATTGCAGGCTCAGGCTTTCAATCTTCATTGCCTGAGATGAGTGCATGATATTAAGCATTGTGTTCTTCAGCGTCTGCAGATAATGAGATGCATTAAGGAGAGTGTCATTCTTGACATTCTGCCACAGCTCTAAATTGCTTATTCTCTACCAGTTTGCGTTACAGACAAATATGAGCATTTCTTTGCCAAAGAAACATTCAAAATATATATACTCCTTTTCGTTAGAAAGCTCTCCATTAGCATGTGCAGTTTGCAGACTTATGCTCCAAATTATCAGATGACTGCACAGTTGTCTTCATGGATTACTGAGGAAATAATAAAGATTGTGCCGTGTTTGCCAGAAAAACATATATGGGGAGATTTTACAAAAGAGCTCTGGTTTCTGTTCCAAATTCTAACAGCTCTAAAAGAATCAGGACCTGATATACCACAATTGCTAGTTTTAGGCTATCTATATAGTCTCTTGTGTAACAACCTGCTTTGTAGCTTTTAGAAAGCTTTAGTTCGTGTACTTACTTAATGATCAGCACTAGCTTTTGTGGAGTTGTTAGTATATATTTCTAAGAAATAGAGTAGATTTGATTGCTAATTCCTCCTTTCTTTAAATTTTTTTCTGGTTTACAAAAAAAACACTTTAATCCAGACAAGTTAAATATAGATGTTCAAAAGGAATACCTGAGTTCTCTGTTTGGAAATATGAATGTTATTCTAAATTTATGATATAGAACAAACTTAGATATTGATTTGGGATCAAAACGGTAGTTCGTATTTTCCAGCATTCTGTCCTCTGAATGTCCAGATGCTGCAGAGAAATGAGTAAGGAAGCTTTCAGTGGACACATATTGAATAGTTGTTCACACAGCAACAAAACGTGGCTGTAAATGAATAGAGTATTCTATGGGAAAGTGTGCCAATTTTCAAAATGCCACTGAAGTTGGACTTTCAGAAAACGGCTCGGATATCTAAATCTTGTTGAAACTAATGATTACTATCACATAATTTAAAACTGTTCCACCTTGACTATGTTCATACTGGAAAATTATAGTGGCAAATATTCAGGATCATTCATTGGCACTGAGCCTAACTAGCATAGGACAACCTGGATTCATAGTATTACTTCTGCTTATTCTCCATAATACTCTGGCTATATCCAAGCAGCCCATCAGTAACTGCTTGCCCTTTGCTAAATACAGGACCCTGTACAGGAATTAACTGGGAGGCTTATGCTTGGTCCAGGTCAAAACTGCTAGACACCATGTTAATAATTTTATAGATTAGATAATTAGAATAGAGGTCCTAGGAATGCTCCATGACACTGTTTTCTAGGATGGATGTAGCCTAAAGTGTCAGATCTAGACCAATATACAGTGTAGTTTCATGAAAGTATCTTTGAGGAGATGGCATTTTTCAAAATGTATTTAGTTGCCTTCAAGATTCAAACAGAGATTCAACTGAAATTAGTGTAATTTTATGTTTGATTGGAAAAGAGACCCATAATGATAAATATTTAAAAGTCTAGTACCATTACTGAAACTAAACCCTGAGAATTTTTTTTTTCTTAAGCTCCATCCATTACCCAAGGTAGATTTTGTTTGTCCCTTTGCTGCTTCACCTCAGTCTCCCTAGTCATCCAGATTCTCTTGCAAAATTTTTATTTCATATGTTCACCTACAGAGTAGCTTTCCTTCATCTGAAATGTCACCAAGCAACACTAATTAGTTAAAAATACAGATCTCACTGTTTATCATTCTCTTTTATAACACTCCCACACTATGATATATTTTAATATCTAAAACTTAAAGTGATACTTTTATAACCTAGTCTGAGCCTGCAACTACAGATTTTTTTTCTGAAAAACTATGCCTTCTAATATGCCATTGTCCTCATACTTGCTTGAGGTTCAGTTGATAAAGACCCTCAGGAACTCCTTAGTTATATGCTAACTAACTCCACTAATCAGGAATGGAGCACACTGAAACCTTTAAAATGTGCCAGAGCTGAATTATATAAAATAATGCATAGCCATTCTGATAATAAAATATATTTAAAACATATTTACAGCTGTAGAGAATTTTTAATTTAGGTACAGCTTCTCACAAAATACATATTCTCAAAACTATGGTGTTAGAAATTACTACTTAAGCATTTTTATTAGACATGACGTGAGGCTCAATGATAATTATTTACTGACATTCCAGCTTCAGAAATGACCTTTACTAAAAATGACATTTTGTCAAGAATTTATAAAGGTATATTTTATAAGCTGATTCAGTCTCTTTGTTCATTCTTCATCTTTTTCTTTTATTTTTTTTCTCAGAGCAAGGAGGAAAAAGAAGCGGATATGTCATGGAAAGTGATTTAGGAAAAGGCGAAATCAATTCCATGAGCTAAAAATGGGCAAAAGGTCCTTTTTGAAAGCCTCTAGAATTCCTGCCTTCCTAGGTTGCTGATACTTCTGTGGAATTAATGTTTTAGAACATGCATGAAAAAAAAAAACCTCTCTCTTCCTATTCCTGATACGCTGTTGATATTTTACAGGAAACAACACTGAAAGCCGCTTCTAATTTTATATTAAAAGTAATTATACACAGAGCTCTGGTAAATGTGATAGAAATTAGATAGATATTAGATAGATATAATAGATATTATCAAAGCCCACGTGCATCTCATGGGCTAGTATTGGAATAGGAAATTGCAATTTATTTGCAGAATATCAGATATTATGGTCTTTTATTGAGGTAGAGTCCTTTTATAGAAGTTGAGTTCTCCTCCTGAAGCAATTTTAGCACTTAAGTTCCCTACTAATAAATCTTGTCTAGAAAAGTTACAAATACTATCTATTCCCTATTCAAGCTTAATTTTTACATAAACAAGAGCATATATTTTGAAAAGCTGTTGTTTGCAAAGGAAGTTTTGCAGAAACATGAAAGTGATGGATTAGGCATATGCAGAGGCATTATTCAGCAAACAGCATTGTAGTAGAACCAAGTGAAACTGGTAGATCAGTTTGAAATAGAAGTTTAGAAAGTATGTTTTTTAAGCAGCAGGTGGTGAAATTCTGGAATTGTTGCCACAAGAAATTGTAGAGGCAGACAAATTTAGAAAGGGATTTCAAAAAGTCAGGGACCTTAACTAGATACAGAAGGGGCAGAAAGCAAAGTACTTAGCAAGGTCCTTTTAGTCAAGCATGTCCTTAGTGGATGCCAGGGAAGTACAAGGGGAAGATTGCTCAGTGGGTGGCCAGGCTTCTGCGCCTTCCTGAACAACATCTCAGGGAAGGTGTCTCAGTGGTGACCATGTTGTCATCTAACATGTTATTTACACTTAAACAAAGAAAGAAACAAAAAAACAAATAAATTATTTATATTTAAAAAGTATGAGTATTTTTGCTATATGTTACTGTACTCAATATTCCAGACCATGACAATGTTGCAGTCAGAGCACTTCTTATGTTTACGTGCCTATCATTGAACCTGAGAAGTATCTCCTTATTCTATTTCAGAATGAAAAACGAGCACAAGCTTGCCTTCTCTGATCAGATTGCTTTGTTCTTTACCCATCCACACCTATTTCTACCTCTTTACTAATATTTGAGCAGAGTTTGGCTTGAATGTGTCAGCCAGACAACTAGCTATTTCATATGAGGTTTTGGTGCAGTAATGGAAGCTATTAAAGATCACTGGTTTTGTCTACTCTATTGATATATTTAAGGTTTATGTTTTAGAATATAATTTCTGTTTCAGTTCCAACAACTTAAGAAACAAGGGCTGGACTGATTGGTCCTTAAAATTCCTGTATTTTGTATATATCTATGACTATAGTTTCTGAGAACAGGAAACTCTGTCTTTCACAATGACAGTTAATGCTGACAAATGGTTAGAAAATGTCTCCGATGATGCATATGATAATGTTATTTTACAGTAATTTACAATGGGACAATAGTCCCATTAACAAGTGATTCACACAAGTTGGAAGCATTTAATCATATTTACAACACAATAGAGTGATGCTTCTCTTCAAGTAACAATGTTCATCGCAAACAATGAACCAGTATATAGGTATATATATTTATTTATTTATATTTGCAATGATATATTGAACCATTATATATACGTATATACTGGTTATGTGTATATATATGTGTGTACATATATATGTATACACACACACATACACAAAGTTTCTTTGCAGTTTTTCTTTCCAGGTGGCCCTGTATGTAAAAGGTTTTTATATCTTGTCTATGCTAGGACATTATCTGCTGCTGACAGTGACTGTGGACCACAGTTACAGCCAACCTGGTATTGGAGTGATTTTCGAACAAGCACACGCAAGGACAAGGCCACATTCAGTGATATTTTCAGAATGGCCTGTGTAATGGTATAATGATTGATCCTTTATCCTCTACAGGTCTAGTTAATGGTTAGCTGCACCTGTGTCTGAAACCCACTCTTCTGTGCAACAGATGAAATAGATAAAGCTGAAATAAGTGGAAAGGAAAGGGAAGGGAAGGGAAGGGAAGGGAAGGGAAGGGAAGGGAAGGAGGAAGGATTTCAAAAGTTTGTACACATCTTCAGTAACAACTATTTTTTTTTCCTCTTATTCCTTCTGGTGCTTGCTGGATACTATGACATGCCCTTCCATATCCTAAAACTAAACCAAACCAATTCAACCAACCAAACAAAAACAAAACAGACACATGTGAGTTAGCTAATGTTACTTTTGGAATAGTCTTAATTTCATTTCAAAACATGGTATCTAGTACTTCTCCACTAATTTTAGGGAGAAATCAAAGAGACCTTGAAGTTTATGTAATTTTAAATCTGAGAAGAACAGGAGAAAAGAGTTGGGCATATTTCAGAGCTGCTATGTTAGAAGAATAAAAATTCTTCATTCTTGAGTGGTAATTTGCACTCTTTTGCATTACTAAAGATGATATATCTCTTCAGTCACAATAAGCTAACATGTAGTTAACTGTTAAAAAACCAGCATGTATTTAACTGCCAAACCAATATTCCAGATGTCCCAGCATTCTTCTCTCCTTTCTGATTCTCCCACTGGAATGTTCTTGCATAAGTCATATTGAGTTAGTTGCTTACCTGACAACCAAATTACTGATTACTGACATCTGAATGGATTAAAATAACTCTTAGCTGATACTTGCATTTTTATCTATTAAAGAAGGTTTAAAATCCTATATTACTTTATAGATGTTTTCTCTGATAGAGAAAGGCTAATATTTTATTAGAAGCCTGATTTTGACTCCTCAGTAAAAAGTCCTATCTACTTCAGATTTTATTGGCTCTTTTTTAGAAGACTCTTTCCACAGTTTCAAAGTTATTGAGTGAGCTTTTATCTGAGGTACAGGACTTTGAAAAAATATATATATATATAGTTTGAAAGTATGTAGTCAGCAAACTAAAATAAATATTTGGTCCAGAAATTTCATTTCAAATTTCTTCCAGTGTAAGAATTCTTGAATAGGAGTGCATTAAGTTTTAGTGTGTAATTTTCACATGAAATCATTACCAGTTCCAAGAAGCCTGTCAGTGTCTACACTTGTCAAATAATAGTTTGTGCTTCCATTTGGAGAAGGAAAGTAAGAAAAAAAGCATTTCTTTTTAATAAACATACTTTGCTCAGTAAGACCAACTACCTCTCAGTATGAAACGTTACAAAAATCAGATTCTTTTCACCTGCAACCTCAGCTTGTAACTTGTATTCTTACTCTCAGGGTTTAATAACTCAAGTTGCATTTAGTGCAGAGCTTTGCAGTAATTTAACCTTTCTTAGTAACTACTGTAATGGCAAATATTGACAAGATTCAAATATTTCAGAAACACATGCCTCTATGAAGCTATGGCACCATTATGATTGTGGAAGAATGACCTGGAAAAGGGGAAACTTAGAGAAAACCTAGGGCCTAACAGAAGTTTTGGCATTACAGCAGCTTGGTTGGGGTGATACACAGTTGCCATTTCCAGGGTGGTTGGTCCCCATGGACTCTGCTCCTCCACGGTTCCCTGGCAGCACAACCTGCCCTCCAGCAGCTGCAAAGGGGAGTAATGGAGGGTGGAGCGGAGCGAAGACACCGCGGCCAAACTCTGTTGTGCTTCCTGTGCTGGGCCGCTGATAAGCCGCACAGTAGCTGCCCAAGGGGAGATATACGATAACATGTCCAGTGCTGAGCCAACAAAAGTGGCAAATCACCCCTTTCTGGTGAACATTGCTTGAACTTTGCTCGTTATAACCTCATTATAATGCCAACGCACACCTCCATCCCAAAAGTTGCCCGCCTCCGAGGTATGACGACTCCTCACTGAGCATGCGCCCTAAATTTTCGATTGACTGTACCTTTGAATGAAAGTGAGAAACTTTTTCACCAATCAACAACAATATTAAGTATGACTATAGTCACTCAAGCTCCACCTGAATGTATAAAAGTCTAAAAGTCTAAATGAATGTATAAATGAATGAAATAAATGAAATGAATGAAATGAATGAATGAAATAAATGAAATGAAAAAGTATAAATGAATGTATAAAAGTGTAAAAGGTGAACTAAGGATGAGAAGCAGGCAGGGAGAAGATTCCGTCGTAAATCCTGGGTCAGTCGATGGGAGTCGGGACGCCGCCTGAGGAGACTCGAGACTGAGAGCCCTCTCCCATCTTCTGTGGTGAGTGATGATTGCACACTTGTACATCAGAGCTAAAACCCATGCGGTAGTAGAGAATTTCCTATACTGACATCCAAAACCTGCTTTGTAAAAGTTGCATTTGAATAAACCACGCTGTTTGTGAACTCGACTACTTGTTTGGGAGGGGCGATTGGACCTACAGTTGATAGACTGTTCGTGAATCCAGTACTGCCAGAGTCGAGCTTATAGTTGATCACACTATTTGGGAACTCATTTCACTCCCAGGAAGGTGATTGGACCTACAGTCCACAAACTGAATCTGATACTGATTTGGTATCTCCTTCTCCCACCACCACTACAATTACGGCATTCCAACTGCAACATTTTCACAATGATTCATTACCAAGACAAGGAAAAAACATGCTTTTGAAGATTGCACATTCCTTTGTACTGAAATATGACAAGGACGCTGTAGCTCTACCTCCAAACCATGATTTGGTACAAACAGAACGATAGTAACTTTTTCTAATCCTGGAGCTTGTTTGTCTTATTCCTATGCATCCACTTTCTCATCAACTACCTCTAAAAACACAGTTCCTCTATTTTCTCATAACCCATACCCCTAACTACCAAGCCTCTCTTGTTTACATATCGTTTCTGTTTCCAGGTGATTCTGCTTAGAGCTGACAAATCTAAAATCACCAACCTGTTAGCATCATTCTTCCTCTTCTCAAATCCTGTTGTTTTGCTGTTGACCTTACTGTTGTCCTATTGAACATTGCATTTAGCTAGGCTAAGATCTAGCTCTTGCATAAAATCTAGATATAGGCTGCAATCATCAGGAAAAAGAAATCTTTCCAGGCCATATTTCAAAAGAAAGAAAAAAATAATGGTGTCAAAAAGCTGTCATTGATATTTTCCAAATGATTTTTAGAACAAATGGTCATAGGCTTTATATTAATAGGTACAATTGCATTATTAGTGTTTTTAACAGTAAATCTTCATTAAAATCTTAAGTAAGTTGTCTTTAGATAAAGATTTAGGTTAGTTAATGATTAATGATTCTGCTGGTTTTGCTTGTCAAGATCTGTTTACTTCCCTTTGGTTGCACCTTTCTGAAAATATGTTGGAAGAGATTATTAGAAATTCGTCAGTGATTGAAACCATAATGGATTCAGTGCTTTAATTGCTATTAATTTCTGAATAAATCTGATTGTGTTTAGAAACTGGTCAACTATGAACCTCTCATTAATAGACCATAATTTTTATAGGGTAGACATGCCAATGTGACATACACAGGACTGTACCAAAGAAGAGCTGCATTTTTTGCCTAAAATGAAAGGAAGAAAAGACACAAGATAGGAAACAATATATTTTATTTCTTATAATGCCCCAAATTAAATGTGAAGAATATTGATATATTCCTTGCAGAAAAGATTGGAAAACCTACAGTTCCCCTTTTCAGTAATTTTTGCTATCAGACAATTCCTTTATTGTAAAAGGCCCTCTAATTTTCCACAAACAATATATAGAAATGCCAACTTATATTTATATTTTTCCTTGCCAAATACTTTCATACAATTCTTAAGAGAACACGTCCTGAGACTTGCAAATGTATTTTAAATCACTTTTAAATCATTTTAAGAAAATAGTTATATATTTATAGTCTTCCCACTTAATTTATGAAAACTTCAGATACACTTGCTGTAACTAATTACAGAAACAGCTCATAACTTTGTAACCCAAGAATATCATTTCTTTTGGCATGATGGTATACTTTGAGTTATGAGCTCCTTGCATCAGTGTAGGCTGATATATCTGCATCTGATAGGCAAAGGTTATCATCTGTAGCTTTTCATCCCTTCTTATTGCTTGAGGTTACTAAACCCTGTAACAGGAAAAATATAAAAGGTCATGTGTCAACCTGTTAGCTGGAACAATTCATAGCTAGGAGTATTAATGTTAGTTGTCATTGCTCCTGGTTTAATACACTGCACTGTAAAATACGGCAGTGTAGGGTCTTCCCTCCTTACAGTATGTGTTGGCTGTGACTGCCACAACAGAACAAGTTACCAGTTCCCACTGCGGGCTAGTTATGTCCTTGTCTGTAGCAAAGGAATTGCTAAGACTGTTGGGCACTAGAGACAACTAGGAACTCTAGGAATATAGCTGCTGGGATTTGGCAGCAAGGTTAAACCAGAAGATGAAAGAGATACTTACCAAATTGGGGATTAATAAAATTACCGGGAGATGTGACATAACTCCTTGTTCATTCCAGCTTTTCATACGAGGATACAAACCTCTTAAGTATTGTGTTAGGATGTTTCTTCTTTTTCATTTTATGAAGGTTCTGTAAATCTGGATTAATAATTTGCTGTAACATTGCTCGTGCCAAAACTTGGAAAACTATATATGACTAGAAGTCTTAACTCAAGACATTGCAGTTACATGCACAGTGGCAATGGTTTTATTTGTGCTAGATCTGAGCCTGAGGAATAAGAGCAGAGACTGTGCAAAGTTTACCTCAAGCCCTCCTGTCATCTATATGTGAAGAATTTGTGCAGAAATTCTCTTGAAACTGTTTACATACATATAATATGCCTATGTTTCCATTATAAATATAAACAAACAAACAAAAAAAATCAAAAATCAGTTAATCTTAGATCCATACACTGTAAAATAAATGTTAGTTTAGGCCTTGGGGAAAACAGAGAGGCAGATAGTACAGATAGACTAGATGAGTCTAATTGAATTGATTTGTTTTCTATAAGAAACAGAAAGCTCAAGACTGTTCCATCTCTGATGCATGAACCCAGTTCTGTCAAAGGAACCAGATAAAGAATGAATTTGGCTTTAGGTTCTCCATGATGCCTTTTCTAAGGTCTGCCAAACCCCTACAGGAAGTTTTTAAGAGAAGTTCATACAACCACTTAGAGTGTTTTCTTATTCTGTTGGTAAAATGAATGTTAATTCCAGTGTGGCTGTTCTATGTATTCTCAAAGGACTCTATTTTAAAATAACATAAATTAATGCCCATTTTTGTAGTCATAGCATTTTTGAAATAAAAGGATAATGTGTGATGAACATTTTAGACTGTATTTGCTTGACATGAGTTAGTATTTTTTAGGAACTGCTGTCACAAAAGTAAAGGTTTGTTATTTGTGTGCTCCCTTAGTGAAAGAAAAATCATCCTTAGAATGATTTATGAGCACATGTGTTTCAAAGTGATTACTTTAGGTAATAGATCTATGTTTTCTCTTAAGCCTGCATTAGAAGTGCAAATACAGTAAGGTCTGATGGGCAGGAACTTCTATCTCATTTCCTTAATAATGAGGAAAGACTTCATATTAAAAATTATAGATAGTTTTGGAAAAGCTGATTTAGAAATCTGATGCAAATTTTCATCATTTTTCATTGCAGAGGACTGCTTCTGGCTAGAGAAATATTTGTACTTCACCAATCAGGCCAAGTTTATTACCTGCCAACTTGACTGTGGTCAGATAGCATGCAAAGATGCATAACCATTACACAGAAGAGTTTGAATAAACAAGCATTTATTTATATATATAATATGTATATATATATAAATCTTTATTTTTAGTAACCTGGTTTATTTAGCTGATATCGGTGGTCTTTATGTCCTAATATAGTGATAAAACTGTACTGTGCCTTCTCCTTCAAAGAAACAATGGAGATGTCAAAGTTATGAATGAAAATTCTTAAGACTCCTGATAGTTCATAGAGGAACCAGAAGCCCTTCACAATGGAGTTTAGGATCACACAAGATCCCTATTACCTTGTATGAAGGTATCTTTGGAATATAATCACAGAATCACAGAATCACAGAATCACAGAATGGTTAAGGCTGGAAGGGACCTCTAGAGATCATCTAGTCCAACCCTTCGGCTCCAGCAGGGACACCCAGAGCACGTGGCACAGGGAGGCACTCAGGCGGGTTTGGAAGATCTCCAGAGAAGGAGACTCCACAGCCTCTCTGGGCAGCCTGT
>VWPW01008458.1:590150-662738 GCA_013389825.1 Crypturellus undulatus
GCTAGGGCCCGTTTATCACCACCCTCTGAGCTCTGCCATCCAGCCAGTCCCCACTCCACCTCACAGTCCACTCACCCAGTCCACACTTCCGGAGCTTTCCTATGAGGATGTTATGGGAGACTGTGTTGAATGCCTAATCTCTGGTAGGTACTAATCTCTGTAGGTACTTTTTAACCTAAGCTGTTTAATGAGGTGGAATAAAACTTGCTCAGAGACTTGGCCGTTTCAGTATGCAGGAATGGCAGGCAACAAGAACAAAGAGGAAAGGAGCATTGGTGGAGGAAGAAAACCTCAATAACAGTGTTAAATGAGATACACCAATTCAGCTGCAGATAGAGGTAACTTGTTTTTAGGCTTTGTAAGTGATGCATGTTTATTTGATTTTTTTTCTTTTTTTTTTTTTTTTGTAACTGAAGATGAAGAATGCAGAAAGATGAATACAAGTTTTGCATAAGTTTTTACTATTTTTACTGGTTTTAGTGTTTTTACTGTGTTGCTTTCTCATCCAGAATTGCTTTTCATTATTAACAGTGGCGATATGCTGTCATTGGTCTAGTTCAAGAATGTGTCTAAAAACAAGCAGTACTCAGACAGAGACCACTGTTGTATCTTGTTTGGAGCAGGCTGCCTCACGTGTGTTACAAATACAGAAGACAGAAATAAAAGCACAGTATAGTGGTTGTGACATTAAAACCAGCTACGTACACGGCATCTGCATTCATGTTTTACAAACTTATTTATTAAAAAAATAGTGACAGTCAAGCAAGCTATCTTGTAAAGGTAAAAAATTATACACTTTCTTTTTTTCTCCTGTGTTGATCTGTTTTTGTCATTGCTTCGTGCTGGTGATTATAGTAGAGATGTTTTAATCATTCCTTTAATTTTAGATTTTAGAGTATGGATTTTACCACTGGCTATTTTATTGATTTGATTGATGGAAAATATATTTGTTTGGATCACATATTGTTGGCTTTGTTTGTGTATCTTCTTTGAGGAGAACATTACCCCTGCTGTTATAGCACTCTCCTGTATGAATGGGTAAGAAGATCACTAAATGGGTGGCAGTACTGTGTAAAGCCACCGTGGGCTACTGACACTAGTTAAAGAATATTTATGATAGATCTCTCTAATGAGAGATTACTTCTCTTATTGCTGAGCAAAATAACAATTATTTATGTACATACCTATATATGTATATATAGATATAAGCACTTGCTTAAAAATAAGAAATTTGGGTGAATAGGGTAGCACTGCAGTTTGTCTGATAAGGAATTTGGCCTTGAAATCTCTTCAGATGAAATTTTCTCACAAGACTGAATAGATAAAACTTTCTTTAAGGGAAAAAAAGCATGAATGCATGAATATATAAAATATGGATTTATTTGGTAAGATATCTGAAAAATATAGTGACATGAAAATAAATAGAAGTAAAAATAGTGAAATAAATAGAATGTTTTTAGAGTGCAGACTGTTTTCATGCTTGTTCAAGATCTTATAATTCTCCGTACTGAAGGTTAGTGAATTGCCTACATAGCTTTCTATGATAGCTACAGTCTTTGGGTGGGTAAGATCTCCAGGAATCATTGCCAAATTCCACATCAACTTAGGGTAATGTTGCAGATCGTTTTATTTGCTTTCCAAATTTTTACAGAGAGTAGCAAATGTAATTAAAAGAATAATTTGGGTGTGTATTTGAAGTTGTAAAGAATTTTCTTATTTTGCTGAAATTTGTGGGAAGACATGCTGTTTTCAGTGAGCACTATTGTGCCTAAATATATCTGAATAAGACAAATTTAGTAATACATAATTTATAAAACTTCTCCATAGATTTTACTCTGGGAATTTTTTAGATTTCAATGATACTAGAACTGAATTAACTGAAAATAGATATGCGTGTATTTTTTTAATTAAGTCATTCAGAAATAGCCCTAGGAAGCCACAAAGAAAACTCATAATCTTAAAATTCAGTTGTAAATCTTTAAGAGAATTAAAGCATTCTGCTGAGTTCAAAGTTTTGTGTGAAAAATGAAATGTATTTTATTTTGGCACTTGTAATTCATCACGATTTTATTAGTCAGATTCTAACAATACTTTAAATTATAAGTCTGCTTTTATTACTTCATATTTTTAGAAAATCCCTTGACACTTTTACTTCATTTGAGTCCCTTCTGTACTGTATTTTTTTAACCTTTTAAACTGATCATCACCTTTCATTTTGTATTTTCGACTCTGTGAGTATGTTAGCATATGTAATAATAGTTAGAGAATTTTATAGATCTCTAATCAATGTAAAATTAAAGATGCTTTTCATTCAGAACTATTACAAGTTTTAGTGATAAAAATGTAGCAAAAGTAGTATGCGGTGAGAGTATATAAGGGCACAGAAAGAGTGTATAAGGACAAAATTTGCTTTTAAGACATAATTTGTTGCTGGAATATGTGTTGATATGCTAAACACTGGCAAAGTGCAGAGTCAAAGGAACAGTGCATTGAAGTGATTAATTTGTTTTCTTTACTAGTATTTAGGTACCTTGATAGCAAAATAGATCAAAATAAAGATCAGTATTTTCGCTGTCATTATAGGAACATGCTTTTTAAATTTAAAATTTGACACATTCAATTTTATGATAACCTGTCCTAAACAAACAAAAAATAAATTATGTGAAATGCGAGATGAAAATCTCTGTCTGTGTATAGCTATCACACTCTATAAGAACTGCTGCTCTGCAATTAAATTCTCATCTCATCTCCATGTTTTTATTCTTATACCAGTTACAATCAGTTATATCCTCTTTCATGTGCAGCTCTGAATATATATTTATATTTTTAAGGAAGCAATGCTTGTATTGGTGTTAAAAATTGTCCTGTATGAACAATCCTTTGAAAATTTGTCCTCAATTGACTAAGTCAAATTTCTGATTTTTAGGTATGGTTTTCATACAGAAAATAAGATGTGTCCTAGTAGAAACATGGTTAAAAATTGCATTGAACCTACAAGCAAAGTTATAAGAGTTGGTGCTCTACATATATACTGCATATTGTAAAACAGATTGGATTGAATATTAGTTGTACATACCCAGACAGAAAAAAAAAATGCCTAGGAGAATCATTTTTATGTCAGATGGCATAAAAGGAGGTAGTGCTTTCTAATAGCTGGGGCTGGACCTTCTGAGTGGGGAGGGAAATGCAGCTTCCTTCATGCTGCGGTTACTGAGTAAAGCAGTAACTGTGATGAGGCTGGGTTGCCCCAGCCATTACTGGGGCTCAATGTGGGGAGTTAAAAGGCAGGAGTTCCAGCCATAGTCACTCCAAACAGGGAGTCAGGGCACTTCTGGGGAGGGACAGGAGGTCTCCCCTTCATCTCTCCCTATATTTTTTTTTTAAGATCAGATTACTGTAATAATCAGTTCTCTAATCTTCTAGTTTGTGCTCCCTTGCCCTTGTTGTTGACTATATATATATATATAAAATGTATAGATTACATATATAAATGCATTTGTCTGTCTGTTGTGTATCTATCTATCTATCTATCTGATAGCCTCTGGCTCCTTGTCGAGAGTTATTCTTGCTTTGCCAGATATTGTTAATGGAAATAATGATGTGAAGGTTTACGTGGNTATAGATTATATATATAAATGCATTTGTCTGTCTGTCTGTCTGTCTATCTATCTATCTATCTTTCTAATAGCCTCTGGGTCCCTGTCGAGAGTTATTCTTGCTTTGCCAGATATTGTTAATGGAAATAATGATATGAAGGTTTACGTGGAAGCGTACCATAGCCAGAGAGTGCATGGGTGGCAGACCTGAAGCTGAAGAAGCTAGCTTGACTGCTGGGCTATAAAACATTTGAAGCCATTAATATCTTGCCTTGCTAAGAATAATCGAAGAATGGTTCCTCTCAAGAACAGGTGGAAAGTTTCATACTTGCAATTTCTTAGGAAAGAAATTCCCAAAATGTGCAAACCCTTCATTGTGTGAGCTAGTGGTACAAGAACTACCATGCTTTTACAAAATGTGGGGCGAGGCTCTTCACACAGGGAATTACTGACCTCAGTGAGGTGCAGGGACTGGCATTTTACACTGAGACTATGAGTAATAGGGAGGTGAGGATGAAAAATTCCCTCCCCAGCGGGGAAAGAAAAGGTGCATAGTGCATGAGTGTGGTGTGAGACCAAGCCCCTGGTCATTGATGTGCTGCCAGTGGTGGCAATTTCTTGTTTTTACTGAGGGAAAGAATGCCCAAACTGTGACAGTGTATTTGTGACTTCTCTGAGGATCATATATCCCACAGGCTCATTTTCACCTTTAACAAAATATGCTTTTAATGTTTCAAAAACATGTATTTTTTATTATTTTGCTTTGTTTGATTTCTTTTCAGCTTCCAAATCATAACAGTTGCAGTACCTAGGAAAAGGCATGAGGAAAGTCAGTTGTCAGATACTGTTTTGAGCAATCCATCATTTACCTTTCAAATGAAAAATTTAGCTTGCAGGATGCTGGTTCTTTCTGATTCGCTTATGATCTATGGCACTAATCACAAGCTTAACATTTATGAGATTTTTACACTGACAGCCTTCTTGTAACAGACATTTATAGAGCAACTGAAATTCCTTAGGTGAGTAGTACTTCAAAACCTGAAAACTATATTTCCTATGATGTTACACAAGCATTCTTTTAGCATCAGGAGAATAAAGTAATAGCAATATTGTTATGAAACAGATGCATTACTTTTTTCCTAATTTCATTTTTTCCTCAGAGAGGAATAAATAAAATGGAGCATGTTGGAGCGATCCTTTTTTTCCATCCATTTTAAAATTGTGGGTTTCCATTGACACAGAAACTTGAACCATTGAGCTGTAAAGTGCTTAAAGCAGAACAGCACCCAGGGAAAATATTTTCAGTATCCAAGCTGAAGAGTAATCGGTTCTCCAAAGATAAGATGCATGTGACACTAATTTCTGTACAATCTCCTTATATCTAGTCAATTATTTACATGTACTTCTACAGGTAAAGAACCAGATATTCTTGGTAAAATCAACTGAAAAATATTTTTGACATAAATATTATAAATGAGCAGTCTCCATGAAGACTGTAAAATCTATAGAATTTCTTAAGAAATATTTCTCTCTACCTTGGGGGGGAAGATAGCTTGAAAGTGAACATTTTCAGTAATAAAACACAATAAGTGAATCTGCTATGAATTGTTTAACTGTTGCAGTTCAGAAAGTATTTTCTGGGACACAGAGAAACCTAGACTTCTACAATACTTCCAATAGCAGAGGAGAACTTAATGAACAACATGAAAAATAGTTCGAAGAAGTGATGGTGAAAGGAGAATAAACTGAGGACTGCTGAAATTTGGAAAGGAGGTATCTAGATTTAATTACTTCTGATTAAAACTACAATTCAGGTAGGAAAAAAAAATCTTTTTTTCCTAAGGATTATGCTTGAGTGGTTCTGCTATAAAGGTCTTCTATATATACCCTAATCAATATATTACAGTCTTTCACAGTCACAGCCCTGCCTTCAAAAAAAAAAACAAAAACAAACAAACNGTCACAGTCACAACCCTGCCTTCAAGAAAAACCCAAAAACAAACAAACAAACTCACCCCACAAAATCTATGAAGTAGAAAACTAAAGTGTATTTAAGTGTATTTTGTATTTCTCTAGGGAACTGCAAGTGATTTATAGTACTCAGTGCTCATTAGGCAAAATCTTTCCCTCAGATCTGGCAGGTGAAACAAATAGGAGAAAAAGTGGGCCAGTGCTTTGCTCAGTGTCAGTGCATCTGTATCCAATGGCAAGCAAATGAGGAACAATTGATACCAGAATAAAGTCCTTGTGGACCTGACAGAAAAGAGCAAAAGAACTGATTCTTTGTATCTAGCATATCTTTGAAACATATTGTAAAACTTTTGCACTTTGACAGCTTCATTGGAAAAATGTTTGAAAAGTATTAATATTTTTGTGGATCATAAAGAATATAGTATGGTCTGCTATTACACAGTTTGCAGTGAAAGGAGGTACCAGTGAATTTGACTTTTATTATGTTTTTGTTATATTGTAATTAATTTTTATAGTTATTTAAGACGTTATCTCAACCATATCTACATATTAAGTTATAAAAGTCCTCTTTGTCTTTTCTGACTGGAATAAAATCTCTTTTAAACTGATGAAATCTGAAATACTTTAGCATAAGGTTAACTATTAAGTCACAAGAAATACTGATACTCACAAATGTGAGGATAATTGTGTGCATTTTTTATTTGGAGCTAATGGTGGAAAACTGGAGATAAGAATTCCAGAGAATGCCATGCTCATGGAAGTTGTTGGTTTATTGAGTTCCTGAAATGTACAGGAATTACCTAGTTTGCAAGTGATCCTGGAAATATTACACTTACCTTACTTCTTATGTGGACAATCTTAAACTTCATTCCAAATCTTACTCCTTGTTCTTATATCTAAGGTGAAGTCACTGAAGGCATGTTATGTTCTGGGAAGCATCCAAGACAACACTTTATCCCATCTGTCAGAAATATTGTTTTAAAATGGGATTGTATTAATGATTGTTTTAGACACAGAGAACTATGGAATATCCACACCAGCCCTTTGTGAAATATTTTCACAAGTGAATTATATTTATGACTGTACAGTATTAAGAACAACTACCGAATGATCTTATAAATAGCAATAAAATAGATTTTTCATTTTTGGATAGTAATTTAAATAAAAGGGTTAACCATCTCATTTTATACCAGCATAGCCTTTTCAGTCATCTTGTGAAAACACTAAAATAGTTAGTTACTTTTCAGAATGACTGGTTTCATAATGCAACATGTGCAAACATTAATAGCTGTGTGAGGTATCTAACATTTCTTTTTCTGTAATTATTAATTATAATTAGCTTTCATTGGGTAGATACAGAGAACTGCTAATATTCTACCATTTGTATGATAATCTGTAGATTAAAATGATCAAAAGCATCATTATATTTGCCACCATTAAACCCCGTATCTTTGCTTATAATTAATAATGGGAGAGAATGTTTAAAAATCATGAAGAAATTTCATCTGGAATTGGATTGATGATGTGAGTTCACCTAGATCTTCACACTAAGTGATATAACGAAGCTGGCCCTGTTATCTTGCCCATTACATTAAATCTACAGGTTTCACTTGATCACTTTCATCAGTCTTCCTCCTATCATATAGTTTCTTTTTACCTTTTGGTTAATTTATCAGTCAAAATTTCTCAAATTTCTTGCAGTGATGCTTCCATTTTCCTAAGGAATGAGGGGCAGAGCCTGAAAAACACTTAAATTGTGGTTTATACCAAGGTTTATGCTGGTTTATACCAGCATATACCAAGGAAGCAAGAATAAAAGAACATTCAAATCTCATAGATATGAATATAAAATAATACATACGTTATTCTTGTTGTGAAAGGTAGAGTTTTGGTCGTGGATATAAGCAGAAAAAGAAATCAGCAAATAACTGCAGTTTTTGAAGTTGATGTCTTAAAATCAGACATCTCAAATCAACATGTAAGTTTTAATCATGCTCCCTGTGGCATTTATAGAGCAGAGCTCATTCTTCCTGCTAGATAGTTTTCATTTCTGATAAAGTATCTTGCATTTGCTTTAGAGATTTCTCTCCCTGGCAAGAAGTCACACTTAACCAACTTGAAGCCAGCTCGCATCTCTGCTAACATCCTGGTGACTTTTGCAAGCATATTGCAAGCTTCAACAGAGGTTTTGCCTCATTTAACAGTGTTGAGTGAGTCTTTTCTGCTTTCTTCCTTGTTTTCAATTTGAAGAAGAATTAGTTGCACTGATAATCAGTGCAAATTTTAAGTTTAACCATTTAGCTCCTTTAACTGTTTAGCTCGCTTCAAAATTTTTGTTTGTTTGTTTGTATGAGAGTGTAAGAACTGACAAGCCATGAAATCTTATTATATCTCAAGGTTTATCCTGTTTTTTATATCTTCAAACTATCTTGACATTAGAGTTAGCCCTAGTAACCATATCAGATGGGTATTACTTTGAGTTTGATATCTATAGTCTGATTACCATGTATGCTTCCTAGACAAGAAAATTCCTAAAGGTTTGAAGGAGAATAGCAGTTATGAAACTTTTGCATGAATAGACTAGTTTTGGTGGGGACAAAGTAAATAATAACAAAGAACAGTGTGGAAACTTGATTTTTTTTTATCTCTTGCACAGTTTTGGAAAGTGCTAGTTATTTCAGCCGGCAATAATGGACAAAAACTCATGTTCTATACCAGCAACAGTGGTAGACTATACGTTAGCTTAGTGGAAAGCAAGAAGACTTTATCAGTAAGACTGTAACTTCCAAACTCCAGGGAACTTTTTTTTTCCAGACCTTCATGCCAACCATCTGTTAAAACATCCCTGCAGAACTAGCCATCTGTTAAGTACAAAATCCTCTCTAGTGTATGTGTATATATTTTTTCAAGAATATTTAAGTTTTCTGTTTCAGCTGGTATTGTACCAACAAATATGGACAAGTGCATTATTCTTACCATGAAAAGTCTTCCAGTATATTTTCCCATGGAAAACTTTCCCCATGGATAACTTTTATTACATTAGCCAACATTCACTGGCAGATGTCCTATCAAATATTATACAACAGAACCTTAGTGTTTGATCTATCCCTTATATAATTCAAAACAAAAATTCTATTTCTATAGAAATGACTACATAGCTCAAGGTTTATAAATAGATACATATCCTTTTCCTGCATTCAGTTTGAATTAACAATGTTAAATTGCTAATTTAATGTGGCTTAGTTTTTTTTTGTTTTTTCCACAGGTTATACATAGAAAATTGTGAAACTGTTGAGTTAAACTGACTTATTTATCAATCTTGAAAAAGGAAAAAAAACTCCAATACATTATGAAAGGCTTTTTTAATAATCTAATTTGAGCCTCTGGGAGATACACTATACTGTCTATACTGAACTTGCTAAGGATTACTGAACTTGTTAAAGGTTTTGCAGATGGCTGGTACTATAAGGAAACTAGTTTATCAGTATGCTAGCAGGAAAATAGCAGAATTATTTGCTGTTGATTTATAACGTACATTTTTATGGTAACTTCAGATACAATTATCATTTCCAATTGCCAAGAACAATATTATAATTATTCTGTGCTGTATAAAATTATCAAAAAAAGTTACTGGTTTAATCACATTAGCATTTTATTACATTGTAGTGTAATAATATTATACTGTAAAATAGCTTCTTTTCTAAAACTACAAATAGCTATGGAAGCAAAGTACATTTAAGGAAACAAGGTTAATTTCAGTCAAGTGAGCTTTTGACATGATAAACAATACTACAGAAAGTGAAAATCTTTGTCTTTATTTTTACTGAAGTTTGTTTTGGGCAATAATAATGATTTTTTTAGAACATTTTTTTTCATTCAAAAGGCAAATTAGTGTTTTAACGGATAGCTTGTTACTGTATAACACAAAGGAAACATGATTTTTTTCAAAAATTATAGTGATCAGACCTCAGAGTACTAAGCAATATAAAGCTTTTGAATCCTCTATCATGTCCTGCATGAAAATGTTTACTATACCTATTTAATCCTAAAAATGTTCTAGAAAGGTTTCTTTTATTATACTTTCTTTTATTATACTAAATGGAATGATTTGCATTACTTTCTTCTTAACATGGCTTTTGAATCATTCAAATGCTAATGTAGACTTTGGAGTTTTATAAAGATGTTTTTTGCCATATTTACCAATGTAACTGTATGCTCCCTATAATAGCCAAGAGACAGACCAGGACTGTGGGCTTTGAGGAATCCCTAACACTTATGAAGGGAAATAAGCCAGACGCAGTGTCCTAATTTAAGCACTTGTTGATGAATTATTTCACCAAATGTTGAACTATCACTGGATATCTTCCTGTTTTGAGGACCAGACTTGCATAATTGAGACTCCTCATTAGCCATACAAGGTAGCATCTTCCTCATGGCAGTATGTAGAGAAGTCCTGTATTAGCTGACAGACAGGGAGTAGCTCTCACTCGTCCTCCTTTTAGAAATTCAGAGTTTAAGGCACACCTGTCCCACAGGCTCAGCTGCTGCATTCTCCTGTCACATAAACAAACTTTAAAAATTTTCCATTTGTTCTGATAGCTGTTTCCACAGATATTTACTGCAAATGGGGTGTAGGGGTCTCTCGTTTATGGCTATTCAGAAACTTCAGCTAACAGATATATCACTTCCCTATTAATAGCATTTTGTTATTATATTTGTTTTGGGCAATAATATATTGGGTCACATTATATTCGTGTTGTTTCTCTGCTTTGAAGTGCCACACAACAAGGTAATATTAATTTTCCTATTGATTGAAGAGTAAAGCCCTGAGAGCTTGTTTTTGTCTTTAACTGTGGTCCTGAATTTGAGGTAATTTGAGAAACAATAATTGAAAGATTTAAATAGTGAGATTACAGGCAAGATGTTCTCAGTGGCGCTTAACTGAAATTTGATTGCTGTGCTCTATAAAAGTTACAATGCATTTTCTTTGGGACAGAATTTGCATCACATTAAGTACTTAGTCCTCAACCTTGGTAACAGTGAGATGATGATACTGCAGTTTGCTATTGCATCTAGAGGCGATTATTTTTAGGATTTAATATATATTTTAAAATGCTTTTAGCGGTTAGTCTGATGTACCTACTGCAAGCAATCTACTTTTCTTGAGATTTGTAGGCTCTTTTATTAGATCAACTGATGAGCTATCATGCTTTTTTTGTCCCTTAGTCATTCATAATATTATCAGGAGAAGTTACAGTCTAATAGTGGAAGCTACTACATTTACCTCAAATCTTTCCTCAAATTATATTCTGGTTCTCATAGAGAAGCAAAAGGTCCGATGGTTACTGAAACACAAGAATACAAATTAGCCTTTATAGCTTATTCTTTTGTGATTTATAAGGAATATATTTTTTTTAATTTGATGAAATTGCTTAGCCTCTATCAGTGTATTCCAAAAGAAAATTTGGTTCGAATGAGAGAAATGTAAATAGGAAATGATGTAGCATTTTAACATTTGCATTTTAAAATGCAGAAAAGCCTCTAATACTATAAATGGTAATAGATAAACCTGAAAAATAAGGACAGGGCATACTTGTATAGAAAAATGCTTAAACTTCTTTAGATCTCTTTTATTAGTTGTCTGCATTTTTTTCCAGATAAAGTCCTACTAGATTGTTCCCTAAACATCGAAATTACTCCAGTTTACAAACACATTCAACTTAACCTGTTGTTTGTGCTGTCTACAAAATTGACCTTTAGACTGGACTTATTCCATTCTTGTCTGGGAAATATCTATATTTTACACAAATATCTTGCAGAGAAATCATATGATACATTTTTTTTTTCAGAGAGACTTATCCTACGAAAATGTATGCTGCAATGATTATGAAGTACCTGTAGTGTAAAGTTATATATGTATTGGTGGTGCCTCTGTTCTACATTAAACACAGGCTGAGTGTTTACTGAAATATTCTTTTTGGAGACTCATACCAAGATCAGATAAATGATTCAATTATTCCTACCCCATCCAGTAACAACTAACCATTTCTTTGTGATGCCACATACTTGATCCCTCTAGTGCGCATCTGCGTGCTGAACCTGCTGCATGGAGAGCAAAAGATTCCCCTCTCAGCTTCTCAGAACAGACTTCTGATATACTCATTGCCACAACAAGTGGACATATTTTACAAGCCGTGTGCCTGAGCACACAGCATGCAGCCACCCACAGGGACTAAGTCTGACTGTTCAGAAGGTCTGTTCAGATAATTGGCTAGAAAATCGAATTCCTTTCTTACCAAGACAGTATAGAAGATGTATAAGAGAAAGTTTCTTGTCTGGAAAAGAAACACAATGCCCTCCTAAATTACTGTAAAGGAAAAATGTTTTGTTACCTTTGTGGATAATGTTGGTTATTTAACTCATTGCTTGTTAAGGTAGTGTCTGAAAGAGGAGAGAATGAAGGGAAAGAAGTGACTGCAGAGTCTGGGTCTAGCTTGTGATGTTTTTTCATGGGCCACACTCATTTTAAATGTTGCCCCCAGTTTATATCAGTTGAAGAAGGAAAAAAAAAAAAAAAAGCCTGAAGTGTACTAGATGGCATAACAGCTGGGAAACAAAGGAATGGATCCACTGGGCTGTCTCAGCAGCATTATATTTAGCTGTGCACGTGGGTCCCATGTAACTGTCGACTGGCTGCAGGTTTATAGTTGCTTTATTTCTACATAGTTGCTTTCTTTCCATGGAGAAAGCTGATGAATCTATCCCCACATCTATAAACATCTGCATATTTCAATATAATGATTACATGATACAATGATACTGGTGCAGAAAGAAGAAAAAGAAGAGCACAGGGACTGTGGGGCATGGAAGATGGGGTGTATTACCAGATGGTTCCTGGTAAAGGATTGAGAGAAGACTAGCTTCTCTGCTTGCTGCTAGAACTTTTCTTGAAATGGAGTCATAGATTATGATAGTACCATGTAGAGCAGGGGTGCACAGGACACTGGCCAGCAGCTGATGATCATAATGCATGTTTGAGGTAAACTTGCACCAGTGTGTTGAAAAAAAGGCATGTTATGGAAGAAAGTAGAAGTAACTCTTAATTTCATGAACGTCAAAGCTATCAAGTTAATCAGAAGAGACTAGAAAGATAAAAATCCATATACAATCTACAGTCTTTCATTTATTGCACAAATGTATTTACATGTACATATGAATTAAATGCAAAAGAACAAGGGTTGAAGTCAGGCATAGTAAGTAAATCCTGCAGACCATTGCTTATCTGACCAGAACAGAATCAAGAGCAAAGCCATGAAAAGTTCAGACACTTATTTTTGCAAACAAAGACCTAAGCAATGGTAGCCTGGAAACATAAGAATAGCTTTAGAAGAACTGGAAAGTCTTCTTATAAATTCTTCTTTCATCTCAGCTGGCAACCTGCTTTCAGTATCTTGGATGAATTATAGACTTCCTTAAGTATATGTGTGAGAAACTTCTTCATTCACAACAAGTAAAAGAAATATGCTCTTAATCCCAGAACTTTGAAAGTCACTGTGATGTTTTGCTTACCTAATAACATTGCATACTCCAAATAGCATGTTGACTTTTTATTTCATCCATTACTGCAGATTAAATGCACCAGAAGTTAGGTAGCTAGCTACAATTTGTGAGGAAGGAATAGATGTTGCATCCTTTGTCTGTCCAGCTTTAAAGTAGTTACATAGTCAGAAGTCAACAGAATAAAAGATTGAAGAAATTTGATTTATTTAAAGGTAAAGAAGAAAAGATTGGAGAAAGAATCATTTTAAAATTCTTATAAGGCTTTTTAAAAAGAGAAAGGTAAGAATCTATTTACTATGCCCAGAAAACAATGGGCTTAAACTGCAACAAAGAAAATATTTGGCAATTTTTTTTAGTTTGCTGAGTGAAACTGAATGCTGAAATTGACTCTCTGAAAGGGCTGGAAGGATCTCCGGTACTGAAAATCTTTTAAAAAAAAATCTTTTGTGTATGAACATAATAATATAATTGTGGCAGGAAGAATCTTCTCTGAACTTTTGGCATCTTTTCTGGATTTTGTTTCCTATGATTCTACAATTGTGTATTGTCAAATGCTGTGATCAAATCCTATATTGCGTAATGCAATGCAATGGAAAAAATAGAGAAAATAACTATGGTGAATATGGGAAGCTAAACTTACAATATTAATGGCTGACATTATGTTGAAAAAATCGAATTAATTTCTCTCCAAACAAATGGCAAAAGCTGAATCATATACAACAAATCTACAAGATACCATGATTATCTTTCTGACTGTGCTAATTCTTCTGTAGCTTAAATTTGCCACAATCCCAATCTAATTGCTGCTTTTCTATTCTACAGACTACTAAATATGACAGTACTTATCTCAGTACTTCCAAAACTTCCAAAATGTTTTTATCTTTCCACAGGTTTCATCTGACTTGAATTTCATTGGCTTGTCTTGTAACGAGACTTTGTAATTATTAACTTGTCTTAGTCCTCCATATGTTCTACTATTTACAACTTTTGTCATCCAAAATAAAACAATCCCAAAACCTCTGCTCTGTTTGGAATCCTTAGGTTAAGACCAACTGACATACGGACCATTGAGTCTGAGTCTGGACTAATGCAAAACGCTTATTATTTCACATTCTGTTCATATCAGTAAGCCTTCCAGAGTGGACAAGACCATCTGTACTTTTCTTCTATTTCAGTCTCAGAAAAAATAATCTCTTTCAATCTTTGAGCCTGCTTCTTGTCAGATACACCTGAAACTTCATCTATGTTGTTTCAGGTTCGTATTCACTGATGAATTCATTACCTTGGTGGCAACATTGTTCTCCAGCTATCCTTGAATTGCCCTTTGTGATCATTAGAATTGATAAATCCCTTGGATCAATGCTACAAGGGTTTTACCACAGATATTTTAATATATATTTTAATGATGGATATGTCTAAAGTGAGATGCATGGTAATGGCATGCTGTGAAGCCTTATTTTGAGATCATTATCCTTCTAGTCTTTGAAGGTCTGATTATGAAGAACTCTTATTTCCATGGTAAATACATGCTAATTTATTCTCAGCTTCTTTTGCTTGTGATAGTCAGTCGTGTACGAAGAGACTAGTTATTACTGTTACTCTTGCTCACATAAATAAAGGCAACTAGAGGAAAGCTGGGGATAATTTTCTAAATTTGGGTGAAAGATACCTAGGTAGTTACTATTTGCTGACCATGCTGAAAGAAGCTTCTCCAATAGTAATGGTTTAAGAGAGAAATATTCATAAAAATAAAAGGGTAGCTGGTCTATAGAATGCTGCAGGGATGCAATAGGGCTGAGAGAAATGGTTAAATCAGACACAAGATTATAAAGCTGTATATGTGAGAGACAGAAAAAAAAGAATAAAGAACCAAACAACAGACATTGTGGGAAAGCATACAGATGCTTTCTCTTCAGGGGTCTTAGGGTGGAGGTTCATCATAGGGTTGGGAGTGGTGTAGGGTAGCTGGCATGTCAGCTTAGAGCAAATAGGGGTTAGTTATGGGCGTTTTGGAGCACAGAATTTCTGGCTAAGGCACGTGCTGAATTTAGCTGTCCCTGACCTGCCCAGGCCAGGTATTACTAGATGGAGTCCCACACCCTGTGGATAAGGGTGAAGAATGGTGCTTACTTCGCAAAAAAAGGAAAATATATCCTTCTGGAATAAAAAATGCCCATACTGCAACACATTAGGGGACTGAATGGATTCTCAAACAAGATAAAGACCCTGTTCTTCAGGATATTGAATAAATAAATCACACGATGTTGCATCACAAATTATCCTTGCTTGTATACAAAGCAAACATTCCCAAGACTTATGGATCTTTCTAGAACAAAATGCTTTTTGGTTTTCTTCTTTATTGCTTGTTTATACACTAGCCTGAAATGCAACAATGTCCTTTATGCAATGTGAAAACAGTGCAGGTTAAAGGAGTGGGTGGGTACTGGCCTATCAAGTCACCTGGGCCTTTTCCACACAATACTAACGAGGTTCCTCCTATCAAACTGTTGGCATGATCTAGCTGCCCCAAGGCTGTGCTGGTATAATTAGTCCCCATTTCATGTTACAATAGCTATTTACATACTTTTGTGGATTGACCATATACTGTTAATTTTTGTATTTCTTCTTTGTATCAAATATATGAACCATAAGTGTACTTTGCTTTCACCAAGCACTCACCAAGCTTTCTTAATAGCCCTGTGTAATGGGATTTATCAAAAGGCTTTTTCAAAAGCTTTTTCAATTAGTTAATTTTAATGGAACACTTTCAAGATGAAAAATGTGATATAAGTGTTCAGTAGTGTTATATGAAAATGTTATTTTATTAACCATTTTATTAACTGTTTCATTTTAAATGTTTGTTACATATTTCTAGGAAAAAAATACTACTTACATTAAAATGTTTAAGGTAATAACCTGTCCCAACAGAGTTGTCAAATTAAGACTTTTTTTAATATAATTAATTTGTAGAATTTAATAACAAAAATATATTTTTTTTGTTCCTTAAATTCCTTGGTGTAGCTAATTTTTTCCTTTTGGTCGCAAACTCTTGGGCCTTTATCTGGCTGTGCAGTAGTTCTTTCTGTTAGTTAGCAGTAGCCTCTTTCTTTGTGTGCACACTTGTGTGTTTACCTGCTAGACTGTGGGCACAGCTAGCTACTCCTTAGTTAAAATAGCACATCGTTTTTTATTTATTTTTCAAACTTATTCTATTTGTAATATTTTGTTTTCTCAGTCAACAGTAGTACAATATAACTTCTTTCGATGTTTCTGTCTGGGTATTACTTTGCTTAGAGAGAAGGCTCTTATTTCTCACCTAGAACTAACTGCGTGGACTAGCCAATATGAGCACAATTCCTTTTAATTAGCCTGACCCTTCAATGAGATAACAGACAGAGTCTTATAGATATACACACACACAGATTCATTTTGAGCCTTAACATCTGCTACAGTTGCACTAATTTATAATTTGCCCTAGTCTGGTGCTACACTTTTGGGTTTCTATAAGTATTTGCTCAGTTTACTATGAAGATGAGGTAAGGAAATAATTTCAGAAATATTTAATAAGGTAATGAACATAAATAATTGTGTTTGCATAATCATCTTGTAGCATTTCTACACATCAGGCTATTTAGATTGTTTTCTCTCAGAACTAATCTCTATTAATTTGTGGGGGATGTCACAGGTCATTTATTTGAGCTGGGCAAAATGAGAAATTTATATTTCAGATATACAAAATCATAAGGCTTGCTGAGCCTAGCACTCAGTAAATAAAACTAAATGGGCTTCTCAGACAAAGCAATTTCTTCCTTAGACTTAGAGACAGTGTCATCACATTTCCTCTTCCTGCCCCTACCCTTCTAACTGAAAAGTTGCTCATCTCACCAGCTTTACTGCCAGAGGTTACTGCCTTCTTTGGTCCCCGACTTCAGCAACTTGTGGGGATCACTTCAATCCGTATAAACCAGATTAGCATGGATACGGTTTTCATTCTTTTGAAGCATTCTTGGTTTGTTGTGACTGAAAGGGCCTGGGGAATACTCACATGGCAGTTCAGAGAGGGAACAGTTGCCTCTGGGGTTGGAGACAATAATCTTTCAACCAGTGTATCTGCAGCTGGAAGAAGATTGTGTCTATGCCAATGATATGACTGTAAAGATTTAGCTCTAGGTTAACTTAATGCATAAATGCATTCATGTGTACAGATTAAAGTCCTTATTAAATCTGCACATGGTTAGGCCTTAGGCTATGAGTGGGACTTGCAGTGTCAAAATTTATAGTGGAACATCCTAATTGGAATTGCAGTGGTCATAGGAAATTAGTTTGATGCAAGTTTTTAACAGATTTTTTTTTGCCAGTGTCCCTCAACTCTGTTGAGAACAGATTTATTATAGAAGGATGAATGTTAAATGGGAGAATTTGAAACTAGAGGGAAAAGAAGCATCCTCCAGTACTACATCTACTGCACTGTGTGTCCTCCTGCATTATGTGGTGTGGTTGCAGCTGTGTAGCTGCTCAGCCCTCCTCAGATACATGTTCACTCTAATTTTTTATTATTGCAGTGGTAGCTTATAGGTGTTGTAGTACCGAAAACAAATTAGCTGTCTGGATAAATAGGGATAATATCATTCATTTAATAGACAAACCCATTTTTCAGCATAGCATAATGTATTTGTAGAGTGCTTTAGTCTACTTGACCATGATGTTCTCTGTTATATTGTAAAGGCCAGATCTAAAAGGAGGATATTTCCTAAAATAATAATCCCACAAAGGTATAACAATCATTCTGAAAGATCTTGCTTAGCTAGTATGTAACGCAAACCCATACTTTATAGGAAATCTTTACAGTCTTTGTTCCTTGTGTGACTGAAACAATGTCTTTGTGAATCTTTTAAACTTCCCCAGTTTCAAGTGGCTCCGTAGCCACTCCGTAGTGCGATGACTAAACATCCGAAAAGTGTTTCTCTTCAATCACTTGGAAACCTCCTGCTAGGTGTTTTTCCAGGTGATCTGACAGAATTAAGTTCCTAAGGAGGAGGAATGGCAATTCCTTCTTTCTTAACAACACGGAGGGAGGAAGAGGAGGCTGTGGATGTCTTTTCTACAACTTCTTGTGACAGAATATTTTATGGGAAGATAAGAAGAGCCCCCCGGTTCAGATTTTTTGTTCTGTCAAAGTGGACTCAAACTCCCATCTCCAATAAATATGCTCTAATTGGCAGGGTTCAAAGTGGTCTTAGATTGGCATGGGGTGAAGGCATACATAAAGATCCTAAATGACTAATGTACGACTTCAGCAATGGGAAGCAGGGCAATAAGACACAGATAAGTGACTGGAAATGAAAACTAGATGATTAAGAGTAGACACGAGACACGTTGCATAGTGAGATTAATTGACCTATGGAAAAAATTATTTAAGGATAGGCCATGAAGTTTGTCCAACATCCAGTGGGAACAGGCACACAAATACAAGGATCACAGTGGTCAAATTAGGGCCTTTATTACCTCCACTTCTGCATGGGGCCTCCCCAGTTTCTGGCAGGAGGAAGAGAATGACGGGAATTGCAGGCACTGCGGAGCGCTAGTCCATGGCAAGGAGCAGAGGCAGGGAGGGAACCTATGCTCTTATACAACTACTGAGCATGTCTTTGTCCTGTGTTACAATTCAATTGGTGCTGCTAGCAGGTAAACAGCACATGTACCTCGTGTACAATAGTGAGTGGAGTCTGTGTATGTGGAATATGTGACATGGCCATAAACCAAGCACTGACTATAGTACAGCTAGTTCAGTATGCCCCAGAACAGTCTGGCCAGTCCCCATCACCTGTTTCCTTGATATTCTTTTGCATCCTATTCTCTACACCCACACTTCAGGAAAAGTAACAAATTTTGCACTGTAATATTTGGATTTGGGGGGATGGTCTTTACAGATGTGAACCCATGGAAAATCAAATGCCCAACTCACCGTACAGACAGTAGAAAAGAATAATACTTCTACTTTACTTTTACTTAAATACTTTTCAGAGGCTGAGCCAAAAGATCTCCACTGGAATGATCCTATTTTTCACCTCTCCTTTAACAGCTTCCAAATAGCATCTTACTAGAACCCAGAGTGTGTTCAAGTGTTTCACTTCTAATGGGCAAATATTTTATTTGAATATTCTCTTTGGCACAAGAGTTCATGATGATCAGGATGCTGCCTGCAGGAACACACTGTATATTACATAAGACAAATCTGTACCATTTTGCAAAGCTGAGTCTTAGTCAGCTATTTCTGAATTTCCAGAGCATTTTTGCTTCCACTACCTTTCTTGGACTGGTTTCTAAACTTCTTGAGTACAGTAGTAAGCCCTACATAGGTGCTTACCATAAAAAGATTAATTTGCATGACATAATCCAGATCCACATCCTTATTAGTTTGTGGCAACTGTGATAAAGTGTGACTTGCACGTATTTTGATTTGTTGACTTGGATTAATTTACTAGTTTAACTGGATATGTATCAAGAAAAATCTGTTTTCTTTATGGGCTCAGATAGGTTGCCATGCTCTTGCTTTGCAGAATATATATAGACTGCCTACTATCATCCCAATCCTGAGGCAGTTGTGAAGAATTGAATTTATGCCATCACAACCTCAATAGTGCCAAACAGGGTCCTATATTGTGTTTACCTGAGTGGTATTGATCTTTCACTTTCTATCTGATTAGCTAGAATTCACTATTCACAGAGCTCTGAATTTGATGATAAGCCTAATATAATACTCGCTGTCTTGTTATTATTTTTGTGAACAATAATCTTTTTGTTATTTTTAAAGTACCCTAAACCAAGAGAGAGAAAACAAACCAAAAAAAATACAGCAGAAGATCTTGTCTCAGCATAAAGGCTTTTTTTTTCACTGCATAACCATCCATTTATCTTTTGCATTGTCACTGGAGATTCGTGTTAATTATGCTCATTCATCTGAACCAGCCACAAGGGAAGTTCTCTAAACATCTTAAGGCAGTCCAGCTGAAGAAGGGACTGCTTTCATTCCAATCTGCTCATTGCGTTGGTCACTTAACTTGCTACTACTTGAGCAATCAACAGATTGTGACAATCAATGGTAAATTAAATACATTAGCAAGTTGTATATACATAAAAAAAAATGAAAGGGGCCTTGAATCTTCAAGGCCTGAGGTAAAAACAAGTAATTTAAATAAATATAATATTTCCTATAGAAACAAACATTGAAAGAATTTTAAGGTTCTACTGTCAAATGCCCGCAAATATAGGAAGTGTCAGAGCTCTAATTGCTAATTTCTCCTCACTGACATGAAGAAATTAAGATATGATTAAGGTTTGATTGCATTGTCAAATGTTATGTTTCTTACATAAAATTCTCTCCTTATTCAGTGCCTATTATGAGCATTATTTTAATATGGGCAAGACAATACCTCCACTGTGTTTGAAATAGATGAATTGATTCTGCTAAAATTTCATTTATAAACCTCAACACAACCATATATAGAAATAACATGGAAAGTAAACAAAGCAAAGAAATATCTTATGAAAAATAACCATTAGACAACTTTTATAATTTGTTAAGGGTTGGATGACTTTGGAAATATTGAGAGATTTGTAGTAGAGAAATGAAATTCATTTATGCATCCTCCAGCTATAACAGTTCAGTGAGTTTTTGTGCATGTAGCTTTTTGTGCACTAGTCAAGGAGCAAGACCTAAATAAAGGATAAAGGATTGCATTTGAGTAGATATCTGATTTCAACAAATACAGCTTCTTTGTTGCAAGAAGAAGTATCAAATCCACATTTGTCCTCCTACAGAGTAGGATGTTCAAAGGAATTGCATCAGATAAGACAAAGCAGTTCAAAGGAGTTCCTCTTGAGAATAGGCCTAAACTACTCTAGGTGTATAACAACTTACAACCCCCAAAGGCAGAAAGATTCTTAAATTTTTAATATTTTTGGCTTATCATTTTCAGAAATTTTACTGCAGCATTAATGAAGAAGAAGTAGCTAAAAATACATCGTCCAAAGTTAAATATAAAGTACCTTAAAACTTTCCCCATACCTGACTGTCCGTCATGTTTCTGGCACAATGAAGCTGATATTTGGGCTTCTGTAACAAATACATAATCTATACAAAACTGCCATTCCTGTGTTGTCAAAAATAGCCATGAAAAAGAAATGTTACTGAAACAGATAATGATCCAGAAAAGGAACTTCAATTATCCCTGAGACAGCAGTGGACTTCCTGGATACAGGAGTGGACACCTTCCCCTACCTACCTTGACTATGCCTGATGTATGTACTTCTTATTCAAGAATGTGCTTAAATGCTCTTCTTTTCCTTCCCAATACAGCATATATACGAGTTTGTGAGACCACAGATTCAAATGCCATGAAAAGCAGCTGACATCTTCATGGGAACGATCCACAATCCTACAGCAAAGCCCAGGGATAAATGTAGTCAGTTCATTGGAAGAACAACTGCCTGGCAAAAAGTGAATCTGGGCAAGGCAGCAAGAATGCTATAGGCAAAGCCAAATATCTTTTAACATTCTATAGCTTGTCTATTGATATTTTGTCTGAAAAAAAAAACTCTCTATTGTTCAGTTTAGTCCATAATTCAGGAATTTCTTAAATTTTCACTGGGAGATGATTTTCGTCATATTTGATCATCTAGAAGAATGTATAAAGCTCTGTGCAGCTGTATATATCTATACAGATGGGGGCAGAAGTTAGGCCTGATTTCAGTTTTTCATGGCAGCTCTATGAGATACTGCAATTCTATGGTAAAAGATTATAATGGGGCAAGATGCCTCAAATGCCAAGAACACTCCAGCTGGTTTAGGGCTCTGTAGCTTATCTTTTCTTTACAACAGTAGGTACTCTGGAGCTGTAGAGCCCATGTCCAAGATATCTAAAATATTTCTAAGAGCTTTTCTTAATGAAGACTAGGGTAGGGAATTTTGTTCATCAGGTATAATAAGAAAACACAGTATAATTCAGTAGCTATAAAGATAATCACTGAGAGCAGTAAAATTTCCCTGATGACTAGAAAAACAATTATGAGAGGAAAATGAGTGATATTTCCAAGCTGAATTAAAAATATTTAATTTTGGCTTTGCTTTTATGTAAGCCATGTCAAAATATGTTTTTCTAACTTATTCAACATAATTGTCTGTGAGAAATGAACAACCCAAACATTCACAAGTATAAAAACAAAAACCCCAAACTTGCCAATACCAGCCTCACAGCACTTCTCCTATTTTGCAGAATATAAAAGCCAACAAAGAGCAATAGGGGGATAGAAGGAAGGGGAAGCATGTGGTGGTGTGTGGAAAAAAAGAGTAGACAAAATATTAATATTGACAACAAGAAATAGTGGGTGAATAGACTCCAAAAATTCTGTCTGTAGGCAAATACGTAACAAATACCTGGCTGCCAGATGTCTGTGTAGCTGTGGACTCCATCTGTAGCACATGCTATCATGCCATATGCCATGTCCTTTATATCAAATGGTGCTGTGATTACATAATGGAAAAACATCTCCGTTCCCATACCTCACTGTTCTTTACTCCCTCATCTTTCTCCTTTTGTAATTACTGGGAAATAAATTCTGTAAAAAACTATCCTTCTCAGACGTACCTTCTTTCCCTAAAAAGGACAGCACTGTCCTGCTGAGCTCTGTGGAGTTCAGATGTCATTCAGTTTTTAACCTGGTAGTTCTGCCAATCACTTTTCTGCAAGTACTGGTCTTTCATTTTAGGGAATAGCATTACTGTTACAATATACTTCCATATATTTTAATTTTGCAAAACTATATTTAACCATACAGCATAAATATATTAAACAGGGAAAATTTGAGCTGCTACTTGCTTTGCCAAAGAAGTGACAAAACTTCCAAAAGAGAAAGATTTATTCTTTTTGTTCTGTTTTGTTTATTTGATAATACAAGGCTTCATAATTTTGTACTAGTTAAATTGCATAATTTATGTTGTTTATGATAATCCCAACAATGCAGCCATCCTTTCATTATAGAGATAAGTACACAGTACAATTTTTTTATTGAGTTACATTTGAGTAAGGTCACTTCAGACATGAGTACTTCTCCCCGTGCAGGTTGGAGCCACCTTCCCAAGAAATTTCCTGCGAACCTTTAATAGAAGTCATGATTCTACCTGCCTTTGCATTCTGCCAGTCTGGTACCTTTCTTTTGATTCTCCATTACAAATGTGTTAGCAAAAAATAAATCAATCTGTCTTCTTAATCTCTATTGACTAGTAGAAAGTGGTAAACAATATTAGTATCCCCATTGAGAGCAGGTCGGGGGGAAGGCAGAGATGTTAGCTTCAGTACCTTCCTCCTTCACTAGAATCCTCATAAAGTGTAAGTAAGGAGTTAATGACCCAGAGGCTTTTGGTAACTGTTTTAAGATATTTCTCTTGACTTTTGGGGGAAGTGCGTACAACATTAGATTATATACCAAAATGATGTCACCTGCTCACAGAGTTTCTGTTAAGTTTAAATCAGCTGTTGTTCTGTGCTAGTTTTAAAATGCCTACCTTGATTCTTGTCTCATACGGCTTTTGGAAACATTTTTCTAGGATTATGTCAAACTGCTTCAGACAGACTTACTTATCAGGAAAATTATCTGTGCTATCAGTAGTGTTATGTCCTCACCATGGTGAATGGCACAAATATATTTGCAAGAGAGATTTTGATATCCTTTTGTGGAATTTTAATTTCTTCAACATAGCTCTTAAAAGTGTTAGAAGAATCTCGTCTCCTTGGTTAATTCAGAAGTTCTCTCTTTGCCCATAATGATATCACTTTAAGTGAACATACTTGAGTGAATACATTTCAATTTGTATTGATGTGGACTGGCAGCTGAAAGACTATCACTGACTTTAATAGGAATTGATTAGATCCTGCTGGCATTTATGCAAGTGAAATTCAATTGCTTGAATGTGTGCAGAAAATGATCATAAACACGATGCAAGTGTAGCAGAAAGGAGTTCATTTTTAATCTGAATTGCTGTTTGTGGAAATAAATATATGATATGCACTATGTCTGGTGGGAATAACAGAAGTTAGTAAGTAACCCAGTTAGGAGAAAATTTAAAAGATATCTTTGCACTCTAATGAGAGGGAACTTTACTATTTCTGCAAACTTGCTGTCTTTTGTTTGCTATTGTCATTTGCTATATCTTACTGAATATGTTCAGTGATGGTGCATTGTCTGCTTTCTCCATTAGCTCCCATTGTGCTCATTGGATCATACTTGAAACTTGTATCTATACTGGCATAGAACTGTGTTGGAATTTGTTGCAGGAGCGCAGGAGAACTATAGTTTTTGGACTGCAAGGATGCTTTTTGCTCAATTACCTTAATTTGCTTTGCTGGCACAAGAACTAGTAAGAACTGTTAATTCGTTATTTGATATATATTGATAACATTGTGTACTCCTTTGCAGAAAATTGCACTACTGAAACAATGATGTGAGATACTTCTAGAATGAGTGAAAGTGAACTGAATCTGTCATATTTTTAAACAAAATGCATGGTGTTTTCCACAAGTTATCACTTCAGTGTAAATAACAGGGTAGTGTGGCATGACTCACTATCCTCAGGATGCATTACTTAAATCCATTTGTGTACTTTTGTAGTGTAGCATAATTTCAGAAATGTTCGTAGCTTTTTTTTAACTTCATACTCACCAAAATAAGGAAAAAAAAAAACAAAAAAAAGCAAGGTTATATAATTCAAATTAAAATGAGACACCACATAAAAGGAAAGGTAAGTTAAAACTTAGTACTATCAAAAGACCAGATTTTGCAGTCCTTCCCAATCTCTTCAGGATTAGTTTCTCTGAGTAAAACTTAAGAAAATAATTTCTCAGTTTTTCTATTAGAAATAGCTGAACTCAATGATTTGAGCCTCTTTGTTTATTTATTTTCCCCAGGATGTCTTGGCACTATGGGTACTGATTATGTTTCTATCGTCAGTTTTTTTCCTATTTGTTTTTAAAGTAGGAGACATTGGAGATTTAAGGCTACATTCCTTGCACATTCTGTGCATTTGCCACTTGCAATAGGAGTGAGAGCTAACTTGTAGTAGCAGAGTTAGAAGCCCACGGTGATGCTTAATCGGAATTTTCCATTGTTTTGAAATCTGCCTTGCAGCATTGTAGTGTCAGACTCCTCCATTCATGCCTGAGGACGTTTGGAAAAGAGATGGAACATGTGAGGGTCTCATCACAAGAGTTAACTTTTATTCCTTCCTTACTGACCTAATAACCCTGGCCCAGTGAAATCAATGGAAGTTTTGACTCTGACTTCAGGGAGGTCAAGATTTTCCTCTCTAGGATGTGAAGCAATGAAATAGAGCTACTCTTGTTTTAGATGTGTGTGCATTTGCTTTGTTTTATATCTTAAAGTACATAGGCGTTTGCCATGGGATGGATTTCTGTTCAGCTTTGCTGTGGTGGGAATCACATTTTGTATTCCCTCCCACAGGTATTACTTTTGTTCTTTCTTGGTTACATTTTTCTTATTCTAGAAGATCGCATTCTGGATGTAAAGTATAAAATGGAAAGAATATTAAAGAACTGCAAATACTGGATGCTTAGGATTACAATGTCAGATATTCCTTTGAGAGAAAGTAAGAGGTTCTCTAGTATTAGTCTAAGAAAAGTGGTGTTGTTATGGTGAAATCTTTCAGAATACAGATATGAATTTCTTTTATGACTTGGTGAGGAGGTCCCTGACCACATTGACCATGTGAATTCTTGATTTCTTACCACAGTCAGATGAAACTGCAAAGCTCAACCTGGCTCTACTGTGTAAATTGTACCTAACTGTTTTAAACTAAATACAAACTTTGTTGCAAGTAGCAACCTGAAGTCAGTTTCCTTCCACATTTCTCCTGAAGGCTAATGAATAAGCTGTTAGTCAAATTGTAGCTCTGTGTATTAAATCATAAAACTAACTGTTCAGCTTTTGCCCTGAGTCTTTTAAATTATATTTTCACCCCTACTGTGTAAGAGTCTAATTAAAAGCTTTTAGTTTCTCATTGTGCATGCTGCTAAGTGATGTTGTTCATTTTAGCAGGATTCAGTTATCACTTGATTTCAATAGAAAAAGGACAATTAAACCAACATATTTTTACTTTTTTAACATCTGCTTTAAAGATTGTTCTGACAGTTAATTTGATGATTAAATAAACCCTGTGAAGAACAGAAATACAGAAATATTTTCTCATAACTTGTATTGTTTTTATGAATTAAAAAAGAGAGAATAAACCATAAACAATACACTTTCAGACAACATAATCAGTCAAATAGTACATAGGGATACTCTGTCTCATAACGACCCATTGTCTTCAGAGCTAAGAATGAGTAACTTTTCACAATTCATTTGGATTTTTTTTTTCTTTTTCTTTCATTTTTCTATTATATGTTTCTAATTTTTGCTAGTTTTTTTGTTTATTTTAGGATTGTTCTGAAACAGATTAGTTCAATGGCCTCAGTTGACAGAGTGAGGAACTGTGGTGAAGGATGAGGACTGGAATAAGACAGAGAAAATTTCTTAAACAGCTTGCTACAGAAGACATCAACATCTTCAGGCATATTGTAGAAAACACAAGGACTTGCTAAATGCTGCTGGTGTCCTTCCAGCCTTGTTCCCTAGTCTTCAGCCAACTCAGGTGCTAACAAACAGACTCAAGTTTAGAAAGTTTTCTCAGGGAGCTAGGAAAATTTTCAGACAGTCTTAACTGACAGTTAGTGGAGTGTTAATTTTCCTTGTCTTTTGCCTAGCCACAGGTAGGCATTGTTTACCATTAATTTTAAGCTGTCTGCTAATACTTAAAACTCTTCAGAGAATATGGTTTTTAGTGCCTGAGTATTCATTTGACAGCTCATGAAACAGTAGGTGAGTACTAGCAAGGCTGAAGACTAGGTGTTGTCCAAGGGTAAATGTACTTGGCAAAGAAATCAAAGCAAATTTGAAACTAAAACAGCTGGTCATGACATGCTGTACCTAAAGTAAATGACACTTTGTGTGGCACATTCTAACTGTACGAAGAGCCAAGTACAAGCTTGCTCTATGTGCACTGCCAGACTGTTGTCCTGGGGAAGAGGGAGTACTAGGAGGAAGGGTAGAGCAAAGAGGAGGAAATTATATATATAATATCTCAGAATGCAGAGTTTTGAAACACTGGTGACCTGGTTTCATATATTAAGAATACACCTATACTAATAAGTTGAAAAGTAGCAGCAAACAGGAATGAGCAGAACATTTTTGTCCATACTGTGAAATTTTCACATGGTCTTTGAATTGAACTTGGCTTGGGCTAAATATTGTTCTTCCAAATGATTACCTGATCTGCCCTGATCTGGAAGTTAGCCTATACCAAGAACTATTTGTAAAATGCAGTTTGGATGGACCTTCCTATTTTGATGCTAAAAGAGGTTAATGGTATGGATATGGGCTTTTCTGTGCCAGTTGTCCTCAGGGCAGCTTATGGACTCAGACACTGTTTATATTAATTATGTAGGAATAGTCTCAGAGTCTAAGTGGAATCTGACCTTGAATGGGAATTTTAACCTTGGCATAACACACAATAAGTGAGATTTGATGTGTGCTTCCACAATGTATGTGTACACATCTAAGGTAGTCACAATAGATTTACTTTTAGTGAAACGGAGGTACATTGGAATTGCTCAGAAGACATATTCAGTTTTAGATAATTTAGATAATTAACTAACAGCCGCTATTTAGCCCTAAACGATCTGCCTTTGGATTGCCTCTAGAACCGGCAATGATACTGCTTGGTTTTCCAAGCATCCTTGGTTTTCCTTCGCATCCATTGTAATCTTATAGACAAAGTCATAGTGAGCTTAAAGGAAGCACACTATAACGATATGCAGATGATTGGTTATAATCCATCAATTCTCTTAATTGTTCACTCTTTCACCTCTTTCTTGATCTGTACACTTGGCTTTGAGAGAAAAGGTATCATGTCTCATTTAGGCTTTGAGGGCAGTAGTTTACAAGCTGGCAAGGTATTCTTGCTTCTCAACTTTTCTTGTTTGCTTTGTAACTGTGCTGTGCCTTCTTCACCATGTCTTTCCCCATCTAGCAAGGACCTTGTAGCTACAGCTTCACCCTGGCATGATCACGCTCAGATGTGGGCCCTGCTTCACCCCTGTTATCTCTGAATCCTTTCTCCACTTGGCATCTTTCGTTGGACACTTCTCATGTCTGTTCTTTGTGGTGACTAGTGATGACAACCTCTTCTCTGTCACTTCCCTTCCCTTTTTGTCTAGCCTCCAGATTGATTTTGGACACAGGCCAGTGACAGATTTATAAATAGGAGATGCTTCATAAATTTCTGTTCCT
The DNA here is from genome assembly GCA_013389825.1 of Crypturellus undulatus. Classification (NCBI taxonomy): domain Eukaryota; kingdom Metazoa; phylum Chordata; class Aves; order Tinamiformes; family Tinamidae; genus Crypturellus; species Crypturellus undulatus. Next base: position 618,680 of record VWPW01008458.1, read on the forward strand.
ATTTACACTTACCTATACTTCAGTTCCCCTACTAGGTCAGTGGAACTGGCAGTGATAAGTTAGCAGGAAGCAACACAGGTTGATTTGTCAAGGCAGTCATAAGGGTGAGTTTCCAGAGCTTGGAACTGTGAGGAAAACATCTTTTTGCTTGACACTTAAGCAAAGCTGAGTTGGAGGAGCTGAGATATAATAAACATAGAACCTCCACAAGGTGCCATTTTTAGAGCTACTTCCCAAGATAAAAGTATGCTTTAAATCCACAACTGTGTTATTGTCTGCATTTAGACTTTGCTCTTTCAAATGTAATTTTACAAGCTACAGTGAAGCACTTCCCAGCATGTAGCATTACTCTTCAAGTGTAGCTGTTACTTTTTATTTTTTTCAAGTGGAGTTGAATGATTAGTAGAGGGCCAAGAATTTAAATTGCCTCATCTCTAGTAAATGTTAACACATGCCTCATATGGTTCTCCCTGAAAGTCTCATTATCTGGCAAGCAAACTGTAAGTATACATATAATTATGTAAACACACTCTCCCAAGTGTGATTCATGAAGATTTAATGCAGTCAGTGGAAGTTTTCTTCATCACTGTTTTCACGCTAGGTCGCCTAAGCACCTGTTCATCTAGTTACTAGTCAAATTCAATGGGTATATAGGGATGTGCATGGTAGAAGTGTTTTTCTAAACCACTCCTGAATGAATGGGTCACTTCTTGCTTCATTCTTTACCTTGCTTTTGCTGAATATAGCCATGATGTCTCTCTTCCAAACAAAAACAAACAAACAAAAACCTGCAAACTTCATTACTTCATTTTTACACTTTTATCTGTTTATCTGTTTGTGGTAAAAGTTCAAAAGATCTGGCTACTAAATTGTACTCAGGTGTGCTTTAAACCATATGTCTTTCATAATTAGCACCTCAGGCAGCATCCAGAGCCCCTTGCTCTACTTATCTCTCTGGAATTACTCCAGTCCAGTGTTTTACACCAATAGCTTCCATTCTGCATACTTTCTACATAAACTGTCAAAAGCCATGCTAGATTTCCAGATGTATGAGACTTTTTTTTTTTTCCTGGAGTTACTGCTATAGATGTTTAAGATATCCCTGCAATAAGTGACTCCTTGAGTGAGTCAAAGTTTAGTTCTATGAGAGGTTTGGAAGAGGCAATACTGTATCTTCCAAAAGTTGGGTATGAGGAACTGAACAGAGTTTAGATTAAAAATGTATTCAGGAGTCTCTATTGGAGTATAAAAATGTATTCAGTTGTCTATTGTGTTAATCCTTGAGTATTCCCCATGGCAGCCACTGGGGTCAACAGAGAAGTGGGAATGACTTTACACAAATCTTTCCTTCTGCCTACCCACCTACATATTCAGTTACACCATCCGCTCACCCACAGAGCCCAAAGTTTGGCTCTACCTGGTTTACCTACAGCTAAAATAGTACAATCCCCTAGTCCAAACACAACTTCACATTATATATTAATTTATTATTACTGATAAGAATTATTTCACAAAGAAGGTTATGAAGATAAACTCTTTCCATTAGGTAGATGTCTGAAAGGGTAAATCATTAATACATTGGTGCATATAGGTCAGAGCCCTAGCAACTCGCAATCCTCACTATATGTGAGAAAAACATGCATAGTTTTGACATGGATTATTTGAGGTTATGGAACAATTCTCACAGAGATGAAACTGTAATAATCACAAGCAGCTGAGGTGATCAACCACATCAAATGAAACAGCAGAAAAACACAGAGTTATCTTCTGCGTATAGCTATTTAAATGTAATATAGTTTCATCTTTAGAAGTACTTTACCTTTTGGATGACAAACAACCCTTTGATTGAAAATTTATGCTCTTAAATATGAATAGGCCATTTGTTCACTGGATTAAGAATCAGTACTCATGCATCTCAAAAGTAGTCAACTGTGGGGAATCATTATTAAATGGAAATATTTCTAGTGAATAGAACTGATTAAAAATAGCATTTTCAGATAAGGAAAAAAATGGTAGTGTAACAGCTAATGCTGAGAAATGGGTAAACTTATGGAGTAATAAAGAAAGATGTACAAAGCTGACAGGTTAAGACAAAATGAGATTAAACCTGCCAACTGCTGTACTTCTGCATTTAGAAAGTCCTTACTAGTGTAGCACTCTGAGAGCACTTAAAGGCTGTAATGAAGGGAAAAAATAGCGTAAACTACTTGTGAAAATGCACTATCAGTAAATTTTTATATGATCTGAATTATTATAGGGATAGGAGGGAGAGTTTTAAAATAAGCATATAGCCTAGGTAAGGTTGATATTGAAATGGAACAAACCATAAATTACCTTTGTAAATTCAGCTGAAGACAAATTGCCTTTTTTAAAGGTATTGCATATACAGAGCAGAAATTTGCTTTACTGAAACACAAGCTGCTAAATTGAGGAAGTTCCTGCACTTGTCTTATTGAAGTAAGTGATATTGAATTAGTTTCCTTCCAAATTATTAAGGTCCCTAAATGAGCTTATGGCAGGTGGACAGAGCAGGTAGACCTTTGAAGTTGATTAAGAGGTTTGTTTCTTGAATGTAGGAAAGAATAAGGTCAATAAACAAACACTTGTTTACTCTGAAGTGAAATTCATACTCGTAACTTGTATTTAGCTATAAATTGGTGATACTGCTCCTTGTGAGAGGGTTTCTCTCCCTGATGAAGGTATAGAAGACAGTTAATTCTAAGAACACATCTAATTTACTAATCTGGCTATCAAGGGTCAAAGGTACGTTTAGTTATAACCATACTCTCTTCATTTCTGCAGCTAGGTTAGTTGTGACTTTGTTGGGCTTATATCATAAGGCAGCTCCTTCTGAAATACAGTTTGTTTGAACAGGCTCTCCAAAGGCATGAAGATCGCGATCCAGGACAAAATGGTAGAAAGTTAATTTTAGAGAGTTTGCATAACAGGAGACATTCACGGTCTCCATCAGTATACCAAAGACTGCAGTGGTGTTTTCAATGGCAAAGAATAGGCCAGGCTAAGTGCCAATTAAATATAGCATTTGAGGGAGCATCTGTATGAAGCTGTATGAAGCCCTACGAGCTATTTGCTTGGCCTTTGCCTGTCAGTGGTTTATTATTTCCACAAATTTTGATTGCAGTCGAAAGCTGTCCTTTGCTGACTGCACAGACAGAGAGGAAAGCAAAGCAGACAAACACATGCAGGGTGGCTATGACTCTCCTGAGGGCACATTAGCTATCACCAATCTCAGTGGAAACAACACACATGTCCCTCTGCTGGCACCAGTGAAATAAGCCTGGAAGTCATAATTTCTGCTGCTGTACATTGTGATTTCTAAATTTGGCATCACACGCATTTTCTATAAAAACAGCATTATAAAAGTCCTGATTTTTGATTTGATTGCTGCTGAGCTCATTCAACAAATAAATTCTATTCATTTATCAAGACATAAGAAATACAAGCAATTATTTTTGCATAGGCTTTTTTAAAATGCAATACATAATAGATATGCAAAGTAGGTATAGTCTTTTCTAGACCTCCCAAAAGCAAAATTTCTTTTTCCAGGTAAGGTTTGTGAAGATAATGCCAGATATTCACTGGCATCTGTTTGTGAAACTGTTTGGAGAATATTAATTACATCCCTCTAACACTTTGCATTTCTGTTCACCTGAAAGATCAAAGTTCCATTTGTCTCCTCAGATGGCTGATAATTACAAAGATAAATAGAATATCTATGATCATCACCCTTCCACCTCTGTTAAATATTCTGTCACTTTTCAGGCCTCTGTTTCGGAATCAGGATTCTGTGCATTAAACATGAATGCCAAATATCTTCATGCGAACCTATCTATGGAAGGTCCAGAAAAACTACTGCCAAAAGATTAAAGTGAAGGTGAAAGCATCGTATCAAACTAATACCACTAATGTCCCTTGATAATAGCATCTAGTGGCCAAAGCTTAGCCATTCCAAATACCAAATGAAAAATAATTGTTCACACCTTATTGAAATATTAATCTTGATATTCTTCTTATATATCACTTTTGGAAGCAATATCCAGGAGTAAAATATTCATATACATTTTAATCTTTGTTTTATAAGTTGATAAAATATGAAACTAAAGTATAAAGACATTAAAAATTAGCATTTTTATTGCAGTTTTTATGAGATATACTGCTGCAAAACACATAAAATCCTGTAGGATAAATCTACATCTGGTGCTGTCTTGATAACTGTTAAATTTACAGTGGCATAATATTTATACAGTCTCTTCTTTTAAAGAAATAGTTGAAGTGTGGTGTTCTTTTGCGTGAGATGTACTTTGTCATTTGCTGCTGGAAGCTACTGGTGTAGTGCATCAGTGTGAAAGTGAAATATGTGTATGCCTGCAAGAAAGCTAATTTTTAGAAATAAAATACCTAGTTCCTATCATTCATTTTCTCCTTCATCTATTTTTTGTCAGTCTAACATGCTTAACTTGAATATTCTGTAATTGGCCCCAAGCACCACACATTTTACAGATCATGTATATGTCAGCCATACTTTAAAACATCTCTTTTCTCATTTGTTTATCCATAGGTTTAAACAAAGGCTTTTTTTATTTCATTTTTTAGGATGTAGTGGGGGAACTTTGGGTAGCAAAGAAAGATTGGCAAAGTTAGAATCTTGTTTTCAAGACCTAGTTTCAAATCACCTACTATTACCTAAACCTCCACTGAAAACTCAAGATTTGATAGAATTCAGTACATTCTATTGCATCTGAACAGCTCTTTCCTCTCCATCCTCTGTGCAGGGATGGTCCATTTGTGGCTATTGCACTTGCTCTTGAATAGTCCAAGCAGTGCATGACTGTTTCTTCTGTCCAGCTTTGGAGCTGTTCTGATGCAGCACAGCTCAATAATTGCAATATGGCTCTTTGAAATCACCATGTTCTGCTGAGATTGACACTGTTAAGTTTTATAGAACAGAATTTCATTATAGACCTGATTTCATTGATCTTCTGATTAGTCACATCGCAGCTATGGAAAAACTTGGTAACAGAGAAAAAAGTGATATCCTTGTCTACCAGAGTATTGCATGGATCGGAGAGTTCAGGCTTATGCTTATATTCAATAGTAGTTTATAAAGAATATGAAGTAATATTTTAACCTTCTCAAAGACAGGAAGATGGAGGAAATTAGTAAAAGGTATTCTTTGTTGTTGATGGAAACAGAAGCCAGAGGAAGCTGGGTGAGAGCCTTACAAAGATTAAATAAAATTAAAGGTAACAGGTTTCTTTAAAGAGTCACCACTTGGCATGTGACAGATATAAAATATTATTGGAACTCTTCTCTTGTGTATGAGACTAGGGAATAAAGGGTAATCACTTATTATAATATTCACCTTATTTTTACACTAAAGCTTTAAGCCGGGACAAATTCTAATAAGCCTCTAAAATTTAGAATGCGTATCACTGCTGAACTTTTAAACCTTTTGAATTTTGCCAATAACTATTCTTGACAGAGCCATTATAAAGAGAGGAACCATACCAGATTTGTTTACACAATTCCTCTTTGATCTACTAACTTTGAATGTAATTATTATTTCAGAATTAATATCTTGTCGCTGGGTATATGGCTCTTACACAGTTGCTTTCTTTGGTCTAATGAACCTACAGTACTTCTCAAAAGCTTTTCTTCTACACAGGAAATCCAAGGGGACCTACTACTTGTTATTTGCTATTAATTTTAATTCTTTATCAATTGAACTTACATAATTACTATGCCTATTCATTCATAATATTTTATCTTGAGTACTATCTGGTTAGTCAGGTTTTCCACTGTGGCTTCTGTGTGCTGTTAGCACTGAGCACTGAGTAAAAAACCCATATTGACCTATGCACGCTGTGCTTTTAAACCAGCTGCCTGTCTTCATGGGTTATACAGAATTACAGCTGGAGCTCACGATGAAAAGAGAATAATTGCATTATTGCAGCAAATGTACATAATCTATGCATATCAAATATATATAGATATTTGCTTGGGAAGCTTAATCAGCTGTTTTACTGTAATCATAATTAAGGATGCTGTGCGATTTTTATACTAACTATATTTTTATCTTCAGATGGACTGTGCCTGAAAAAGTTCTAAAATAGAATAATATTAGAATTTTGTATCAAGGATACAGTCAGAAGTGATCGGACTCCTCTATATACTAATTTGTTCTCGGAGAATGGAGGACACAAAATACATCTTTCACCAACCACCCACATTCAGGATAGTAGTAGACATTCATTGTGCTTAATAAGTGCTTGCTTCAAAAGTGTTTAAAGTCAAATGTTTTTCCTCTTGCTTTTAGTGCAAGAAAACATATTGTCTTATCCTCTCAGTTCTGTTTTCCCAATAGCAATGGGAAAGTAGAAAAAGGGTGATTCACAATTATGACTTTCACTTATTTTAGCCCTGTAAATATGCTGAAATGGGTAAAGTACTCAAATCATACAACATTATTCGGTCAAGAAAAAACACAAGTTTGCTGTCTTTTGTCTGTTTGGCAAGTTATATTTATCTTCTTATATGTATCTTTATCAGGGATTCTTCAGCTTCTCCAACTATTTATTATTATTGTAGAGGAATTGTAATAGTTCTTTAGCCAATCTTAATTTGCGAAAATAAAATGTTAGTACATATCTATAAAGATTGATAGATAATGTGCTTAGAGATGCTATTCAAAACCTTGGGTTTAGTTAAAAAAATAGAGCGAGTAGCTGTGAGTATAAAAGTTCTGAGATTCAGCTGCTTATATCAGCTGTTAAAATGCTTTTAGAGCAAAATTCATTACCATTCTCTTCAATTTTCTTCTAACTCCTTACTGCTTCATGGATCATTTACTGGTTTAACTGGTTTGGATCCTGGGTCACCTAGGAAATCCCACAACAAAATGTTTTTAGTTATCTATACAAAATTAATAGTAAATTATCCACTGTTGAGATGATAATACAGTGAAATTGAGACTGTAGCTATTCAACCCAGTAGTAATTCTGGATTATGAGCAGCATTACTACAGTGCACTTAGTCTGTGTTATTTTATCTCCAGAGCTCTACTGTTCATAATGCATATATATATAGATGACCATAGTATATACATATACACAAAATAAGCAATAATTTTAACTTGTTCAAGATATTGTCACTTGCTCTTTGGATATGAGAACCATCTTCAAAAAGTCTCTGTCAGTTCTTAAAGCACCTTCAAAGCAATCTTGAGCAACAGTGCAAGCAAACAAAAGTAAGCTGGGGCGGTCGGTTGCTTCTATATCTTTTAAAAAGAAAGAGCTTCAGCATGACAATAATTATTTTGGCCATGTAGATTCCCTTCATGTCCCATATACTCCTGTGAATACAGTCGAACTGTAAAGTATATATGACCATTTCAGTTCAAAGTTTAGTGAATATTGTGGTACAATAGATCTAATTCCTGATACTGATTTCTCTTCTGACAGAAAATAAACTTGGAAAAATCATCTAGGTGTTATTGCTTTTTGGAAGGTAAAAAAGCTCTGTTAAGAAAAAGTAACTGATCTTTGCCCTAAAGTCCTTAGACATTAATGGTTTTAAGATTATTTATCTTATGAAGGAAAGTTTGACAGTGAAATTTCAGCCAAAGTCTATATAGCTGCTTAAATGTAAAAAGCTATTTTAGCTGTTACTTCTGCAATCAATCAGATGTCATAAAAAAAAAGGAGAACCTCTGTATATCTTGAGCACCTTTTCAAGGAAGGAAATCTCTTCTAAAGGCAGAAGAATCTGAACCTCGCTGCAGAATTAAGAGATGTTCAGAGTCTTCCCACTGGGCTTTTGGGTAATTTGTTATTAATTCCTCCATTAATGAACTAAAGAGCTTGTCAATAAACTGAGATGATGTGATGCATTTCTTTTGTTACAAAGTGTTAGCAAATACAAAACAGAAAGTAATCCTGTACTGCTGGAGACTTGGATAAGATGACATTCAAAAAGAATGACATTCAAAAAGAATCTTATCTTCTATCCCTGTGAATATACTTTTGGTAAAAATTGTCACTGTAACCTTACCAAAAATTGCTGAATTACCTTGAAATAGTTTGTGCTTTTTATATAGTATCATCAGTAATTCAGCTCTGCTTCACAGTGTGGTGAGCTAATAGTGGAACAGCTCTGAAAGCAGAATGACTTTTTGTTTTAAATCATACTTCTAACATTTTAATTGTGGCAGGGTTGGATACGCATTTTGCTCATTATGAGTATTAATTGAATGAACCATTCATGAATGCATGTACTTAAAAAAGAAACATCTTGGTTAGAAATCTGTTTCTTAATAGTTTTTACTAATATGATGCAGGAATCTAAAAATAGGTTATGAGAATACCAGAGGAAAAAAAATAATAATTTCATTGTTCCCTTAAAACTCCTTTTAATGGCTCAAGGTTAGTTCTGTAATATATATTAGCTCACTGTAGCTCTGTCAGCAAGATCTATGCAACTGCATGAGATAAATATTTGGTCCCAAGACCAAATGAAATAAAATGAAAGTTAAACAAAATGTCCTTATCTGAACAAAATGATGCATGTGGCAGGCGGAAGAGTCTTTTAGGAGTCTTTTAATAAGAGAAGAACTATACTTTCAGAACTCATAGAAAATTAGAGGTCAGCCATTTCAAAGAGTAAAGAAAGTTGTAATTTTTATTTAGTAATATGATTTGTTTTGTTTGAATTGTGATTGTGCCTTAAAGTTCCAGTTTTGGGGGAAAAAAAGGCTCTCTTTTTTTTTTCTCTCCTGAAGCATTGTGAATTCAAAAAGAGAGTTTATTTCTTTGCAGGATTTGAGGAAGAAAGTAGAGTAGTTTCCCAGCTTCCAATCAGACCTAAGCTTCTCTAAGTCATTGCTAGGTCTTCTTGACCATAACTCCAATTTGTACAAAAATTTATTGATAAGATCTTTACGCACTAAGACAATTTTCTTCACATTGGGATTTTTTTCCATTTTATTATGTTTCACAATTTCAATATAGGTGACAGAGTGACATTTTCAGTGCAAAACACATCTAAAGTATGCTGTATGTGAGGTTTATTTTTCATTCTCTGTGCACAACACTGTCCTGTCTTTTAGATCCTGATTATGTCCTATGTTAATCAAACTGAGGAGTCTTTATAGTGAATTTAGTCAAACAATATTCAGACATCCAGACACGTTTGGGTCACAGCACTTGCCAGGCAAAAGGCAGTCACCTCAGCCTTGAGTTCATTCCAGATTGTTCCTGCCTTGTGGAAGACAGCATTAAAACTAAATAGTTCAGTATTTTATCCCTCAGCAGGTACTTTAAACATTATTATATAAAATTTTCACAGTAAAGAATTCTGAAGTTTACAGCCTGGGCATTCCTAAGGATCTAATGGACAAGCACTTTCCTTGACCTGACACCATCAGTAATCAGGACATTGGAGACATTCTAAAAGGCCCTTTTTTTCTCTCAGACATTTTGAGAAGAGATTCAATGATAAATTATGGATTTTTTTTCTTTTTATAATAACTAGTTTAATTGATAGATGAGGGTAAGTTTGCAGAAGCTTAGGTAAATCTACATTCTGGATTATTGATTTTCAGTGTTGTATATTTTACTGTTTTGTGCAACATTTAGAAGATGGGATAAGTACTCATAAAATAAATTTAAAGGACTTGGTAAATTATAGAGATGTAAGGCCTGACCCTTCACTCGGTTAGTGCATAGAGTTATATATATGTTAATTATATCAGTGTAAAAACTGGCTGCCCTAGAGTTATTTGCAAGCTACACTAAAAAAATAATATCTCACAGACAGAGAAACACATTCTCATCTGTGCAATTTACTTTATTAGATGAAGTGCAGAATTCCTCAGCCCACTTTCTCCATGCCTCTCCTCTTCCCTGGAAGACATCTGAGATGAAGGAGCAGGGAAAAACCTTGCTTCTCTGGGGAGACTGCCAGAAAGGTACTTTGTGTAGGGAATGCTTATGATTCCTTACAGAAGGAGACAAGTGGTACATAAACCCCCTCTAGCACACCAACATTTTTAACTTCCACAAAAAAAAAAGAAAGGCATATAAGACTTCACAAAGAGCCTTTCAATCTGAGGAATATACAAACTAAATCAAACGTAATTGAGGGTTTGATAATGTAAAAGCTGGCAGATGCAAACTCTTTATGCAAACTTCTATACATAGAACTTGCAGAGATGACTTTGTAATTAGCATAAAAATTAATATAACTAAGTTTTTATAAAGCGATTAGTCTTTTTCAAATGCCTAGGCTGTTTCCATGTGAAGATACACGAACAGGTGTATATTCATCAGTCTTCAAACAGGTCCCTACCAACCTCAGCCATTCTGTAATTCTTCCTCCTACTCCTACTCAGCCCCTCATTGTCCTACTGATCGCTCACCCCACACAGGGTGCTGGGAGACGTGGTGATTACCCCAGTCCTCCGGATATCCCTACCACACAAGCATGTCTCCTTTGTTGAGAGGATGATGACAGGCAGTTGTGCTGTTGCTGACAAGATGTGTGATCAGGCAAAGAAGTTAATGAAGTCAGTTGTGTGCATAGCACGCAAGAAGATGAACAAGAGATAGGGAATTATTGTAGACCATACATCTCCAGGAGCCCTAGCTCCCCACAGCAATGAAATTGCCACAGGGCTCTCTGCCGTATTAAATAATACATCATCATACTGTAGAAGAAGATTGGAAACTGGTCACTTCTCAGAGGAGGGAAATACTCTTACTCCTGCTGAAGACTTGCAAGTAAGGAACACTCCCAGCTGAGGAGAAGCTGGACATGGCTACTTTCATAGACAGATCCTCCAGTGAGTGGATGCAGCTGGGAAAGTGCTTAGGGGACATGACTATTGTGGGTTCTCTTGCACCCCTGCTGTGAAACCTGCAGGCTTGATTACCTCCCTGAAATGCCTGTACATCAATGCTCACAACAAGGGAAAAAAAAAAAAAAAGGAAGAAGCAGAGATCTTTGTGAATTATAAATTACATAGAGCTACAATCTCATTGCAGTCACAGAGACATGGTGGGTAAGCTCACATAGTTGAAATGTGGTCATGGATGGCTACGTGCTTTTTAAAAATGACAGGCCAGGAAGGTGAGGTGGGAGAGTTGTGCTTTACATGAGGGAGCAACTGGAAGGTATTGAGCACTGCCTAGGGGTGGACAGAGAAGGACTCAGGAGCATCTGGGCAAGGATTAAAAGGTGGATAAGGTAGATGACCATGGGCGATAATGCTGTGGATGTTTAATACAGGCTACCTGATCAGGATGAAGAAGTTGAAGAGGTTTCTACAGACATCTGGAAGTAGACTCACAATCACAGGCCCCGGTTCTTATGGGGGACTTCATCCACCCTGGTATCTAAGATAAGAACACAGCTAGGCCCAGGCAGTCCAGAAGGTTTGATGATAATTTTTTGATAACAGGTGACAGAGGAGCCAGCAAGGAAAGGTGTGCTGTTGGCCCTTGTATTAACAAAGAAGGACTGGCTGGAGATGTGAAGGTTGGAGGCAGTCCTGGGTACAGTGACTATGAGATGGTGGTGTTCAGAATCTTGCATGGAAGAAGCAGAGCAACAAGTCAAGCCACAACACTGTCCTCTTCAGGGACCTACTTGGAGGAATTCCATGGGCTAGGACCCTGGAAGGAAAGGAAACCCAAGAGAGAAGAAGTAAGTATATAGAGTGTGGAAACATGGACAGGTCGTTTGAGTGGACTAGAGGACAGCTGTCAGAATATACAAGGATGAGATGAGGAAGGCTAAGGTGGGTGTATTTAGAATTAAATCTGTCAAGACATGTCAAAGACAACAAGAAAGGCTTCTTTAAATACATCTGTAGAAAAAGGAAGACTAGAGGAAGCGTGGGTCTGCTGCTGAATGGAGTGGGTGCCCTGGCGATGATGCACACAGAGAAGGCAGAATTACTGAATGCCACTTTTGCCTCAGTCTTTATTGTTCAGGCCAACCCTTGGGAATTCCAGGCCCTGAAGACAAGAGAGGAAGTCTGGAAAAAGGAAGACATTCTCTTGGCTGAAGAGGATCAAGTTAGAAAACATTTAGGTAAAACTGACATTGACAAATCCATGGACCCAAATGGGATGCACCCAGTAGTGCTACAGGGGCTGGTGAATGTTATTGCTAGGTCACTCTCCATCATGTTTGAAAGGTCATGAAGAACAGGAGAGGTGATTGAGGACTGAAATTCAGTCAGTATCATTCTTGTCTTCAAAAAAGACATGAAGAAGGACAAGGGAACAAGAGACAGGTCACTCCATCCCTGAAAAGGTGATGGAAAAGCTCCTCCTGGCTGTCATCTCCTAGTGTGTGGAGGTCGAGAAGGTGATAAGGAGTAGTCAGCACAGATTCACTACGGGATAATCATGTTTAACTGATCTGACAGCTTTCTCTGATGGAATAATTTTCTGGGTAGATGTAGGGAGAGCCCTGAATGTTGTCTGCCTTGACTTCAGGAAGGCTTTGGACGGTGTCGCCCATAATATCCTCTTTAGCAAGCTTGGGAAGTATGAGCTACGAGCAGACAGTGGGATATCTTGAGACACAGCAAAAAACTCAAGAGTTTTGCTCAGGCATAAAGACTACTGGGAGGCCAGTAGCTAGCGGTCAGAGCGCATTCAGATGGACTTTGAGAGGCTGGAGAGATGAGCCAAGAGGAACCTCATGAAGTTCAATGAAGGCAAGTACAGGGTCCTGCACCTGGGGAGGAATAACCCCAAGAACCAGAACATATTGGGGGCTGACTTGCTGGAGAACAGCTCTGTCAATAAGGTGACCATGAGCCAGCAATATGTCCTTTTGACCAAGAAGGCCAATAGTCTCCTGGGGTGCATTGCCAGCAAGTAGAGGGAGGTGATCCTGCCCCTTTGCTCAGCCCTGGTAAGGCTGCATCTGGAGTCGTGTGTTCAGTGCTAGGCTTTGCAGGACAAGCTGGGTATGGAGGAAAGATTTAGAGACCTGTTCATCCTGGAGAAGACTGATGGAGATCTGATCAGTGTATAAATATCTGAAGAGAGGGTGCAGAGAGAATGAGGCCAAACTCTTCGTTGGTGTCCCAGAGTAGGACAAGAGGCATTTGGCACAAACTGCAACACAGAAAGGTCCATCTGAACATGAGTAAAAGCTTATTTTCTCACTGTGAGGGTGACAGAGCATTGGGACAGATGCCTAGAGAACTTCTGGAGGTGGAGACTTTTTCCTTGGAGGCATTCAAAGGATGTCTGGATCCTGGGCAATGTGACCCTGCTTGAGCAATGGGAGACCTCATCTCCAGGGATCCCTTCCAACATTTACCATTCTCTGATTCAGTGACTGTGTGATCATCCTTACTCCCAGTAACTACTGAGTCAGGGAGGAACAGGAGGTGGATATTGGGCCCACAGAGAGACAGCGCTGATGAGCACTAGGCTTTTGGGGGGAGCAAAGTATTCACTGTTGAACACTGCAAGAGCACTGGGAAGTGGCTCTCCCCGTGCTCCGTGGCCTGCCCAGAGTCGCCAACTGCTGCACACACTCCCCAGGGCAGCACTCACCACAGGAGGTGGAGCTGGAGCCAGAGTCAACGGATGCATAGACCCTTGGGCTGTGGCTGGTCATGGATCCACCCTTGCCTTGAGATGCCCCAGGCAAGGGCCAGAGTTATGGGAATTTTCCCACAGCGAAGTCCTGCAGCCTTGGGGACGAGTCTGGGCACTTGCTGCTCATCTCAGCGTGGCCATGGGAAACCAACCCAGGCAGCAGGCACCAGGGACATGGAGTCTCTTCCCAGATCTCTTCTCGGTAGTTTTTGCTCCTCTTCTTGTGTAGCAGATTGCCATGTTTATCTTTGGGTGTGGATGTCCTTGCCAAGGTCCAGCCCCGTAGCCGAGCGGTTAGTGCAGCAGGTGGGAAGGGAGCTGCTGAGCAGGACTCTGTATTGCTACCAGGGGAGCACTAACAGGAGCTGAGAGTCATGTTTTCCTTGCCCTCTGTAAATAGGACTTGGGACAGAGCTTGGCATCAGCTGCACACGCGAGGCCCCACTGCCTTGGTGATATGAAGCTGCATGTGTGAACCGTGTGTGAGCTCATGGCAGTGAGCCTCGTGCTCTTCTGCCTGCTTGATGTCCCTTTGGCACAGAATGTCCTCACAGCCTTCTGTGTGGCTGCAATCTTCACGCCGGGCATGAGGCTGCGCTGGCTGCAGGTAGGCATGCAGGGTGCGTGGGCCCGCCTACCACCCGCGCTCTCCCTCTCTGGTGCAGCCCAGCCTAGCGCAGACCCTGAATGCCCCAGGGCTGCTCCCCATGAACGTGGTGCTTCCTGGGCCTCCACAGGGGTCCGTGGGTGCTGCTAGCGGCCTGGGCAGCAGTGGCAGGTTGGAGGAGCCCCGGGGTCAGCAGCCCTATCCCTGAGCGCAGCCACATGGCAGTGGCTCCCTGCCAGCGCCCCTGCTACCAGCTGGGGCTGCGTGCAGGGGCTGCACATGCTCACAGCCTCTCAGCCTCATCTCCTGCAGCCTCCCTGCTCCCCATGGCTGTCTCAGAGGGGCCGGCAGGAAGGGGGCTGGAAGGGTAAGTGGGGCTCTGCCCTGACAAGTGCTGCGCTGCAGCACTGGCTTGGCCCTGTGGACAGGAGCAGGATGCGACTGGGAGGCTGAGAGCTGGGCCGGGTACCTGAAGCTGCCAGCACCAGGGCATCCTGCTGGGGGCAACAGGCAGCCATAGGCTCCCTCCTCACCTCCCTTCTCCCTCCCAGGTTCCCAGGCGTGGACAGCAGGGCAGCTGGAGAGCCTCATGACACATCCCCGCCTCACCGTCGAGTGCACTTCAGGGCCGACCAGGTGGTGTTCTTTGGGGAGCACAAGCTCCTTGACTGCCTTCCTAAAGAACCCCACCTGGACTGGCTGCCAAAAGCTGTGTACAAGTCCATCTTGCAGCGCAACTGAGCACCCATTGTGCTGGCCAAGCT
The DNA here is from genome assembly GCA_013389825.1 of Crypturellus undulatus. Classification (NCBI taxonomy): domain Eukaryota; kingdom Metazoa; phylum Chordata; class Aves; order Tinamiformes; family Tinamidae; genus Crypturellus; species Crypturellus undulatus. The sequence goes on from VWPW01008458.1 coordinate 633,694, forward strand.
TGGCGTACCTCAGTCTCCATCACCCCCTGAGCAGCCCAGCAGCCCTGGCAGCACGGAGCCCTCGGATACCCCAGGCTTGCAGCTCTGGGCAATGGTGGAGCTCTGGTCACGGGATGCAGAGTTGCTGTCCCCTTCTTCTGCCAGCACCGGGTGGAGAGTGGTGCTGCACGTGTGGGGACTTGCGAGTGATCTGCAGGGAGCTCCAGAGATGCGCTGCTGCCTTCGGGAGGAGATGAGGATGCAGATGCAGGGGCCACCAGGCCAAGAGGAACTACTGGGATTCTGCAGAACTCAGTGCTGGGAGAGGGGCTCCACTGAGCAGGGCCTGCTGACCCTGGTGCCCTTGTCCACTCAGGGTAGTGCAATAATCATCTGTGCACTATGATGGAGTGTCAAGGCCACCACCATCAGGGAGAGGCGAGAACATCAGTGCATCTACCTGGACTGGTGCCCCTGTCCTCTTGGGGCAGTGCAATAAATATTGTGCACCACGCACGCAGGGCCACTGTCATCGGGGAGAGGCGCAGCAGGACACCAGTGCCTCTCCCTGGGCCCAGCACCCCTGTCATCTCAGGGAGGTGCAATAAAAAGCTGTCCACTACCTGGGGGACTGGAGGCCACTGTCATCAGAGAGAGGTGCAGGACACCAGAGCCTCTCTGTGAGCTAAGGGTTCTTGCCTCTCGAGACAGCATAATAAACATTGGAGCACTGCTTCATCAGTGGTGCACCATCATCAGAGAGAGGCGTGGGACATCAGTTTTGGGCTTCCCAGTACAAAAGAGACATGGAGCTACTGAAGCAAATTCAGTGAAGGGCTGCTAAGATGATTAAGGGAGTGGAGCATCCATGCTAGAAAGAGCCTGAGGGAGCTGGAACTGTTCAGCCTGGAGAAGAGAAGGCTCAGGAGGATCTTAGCAATGTGTGTTGAGGGAGTAAAGGAGAGCAAATGTTGAGTAAAAGGACAAATGGCAATTGGTACAACCTGAAATATGGTAAATTGCACTTAAATAAAAGAAAATGCCTCTTTACTGTGAGCATGGTTGAACACTGGGATGGACTCCCCAGAAAAACTGTGGAGTCTTCATCCTTGGAAATATTAAAAACCTGACTGGACATGGCCATAAGCAACCTACTCCAGCTGGCCCAACTCTGAGCAGAGGGTTTAGACTAGAAGGTCTGCAGAGGTCCATGACCACCTAAACTGTTCTGGATTCTGTGTTGCCATTTGAGATGTCCACAGTCTAGTGGGGCACTGGATTTCTACCCTGGCCATCCAACCTGCTCTGGTGGTCAGAGATGAACCATGGGGCACATGTGTAATAGAAGACTGTAGCAGATGGCAGCACTTGTGGAAGAGCTTCAAACAACTTTTATTGACAGATCGAAACAGCATAATCCCCAAAACAACACCAAGAGTTACCCAGGTAGTGTCTCACACCTGAAGCTGTGAAAGGTGGGTTTTCAACAACTGTGAGCTGAGGAAAGAACCCTTCCTCCCCTTCCTCTCTGCCTCTTGACCCTGTAGCCTGGCATGCTTTAGAGGAAGAGGGCCACCATGAGGAGCGGTAGGGCCAACACAATTTTGATGATGAACCACTTGTAGTGGATGCAGATGAGATATGGATTGAGGAACCAGATGAAGGGTGAATGGGGTCGGGATAAAGAGGATGGGGACAGACTCTTTTTAGTGTTGGCAAGAGGCAACAGCTACAAACAGAAGCACAGGAATTTCTGCCTGAATTTGAGGAAAAGTTTCTTCACTGTTAGGATGACAAAGCACTAGAAGGCTACCCAGAAAGGTTGTGGAGTCTCCTTTTTTGGAGATTTTCAAAACCGGCCTGAATGTGATCCTGTGCACTGTGTTCAAGATGACCCTGCTTGAGCAGGGTGGTTGCGCTTGGTCATCTCCAAAGGTCCCTTCCAACCTCAACCATTCTATGATCTTCTGATATAGTACAGAAAAGTAAGTTATATGACATACATATAAAAACTAGTATTTTCTATACTGTGTTCAAGGTATAATCTGCAGTGTAATTCCTATATTCATGCCCCTTTTAAATATGAAGTAAGAAAAGATGTCATATCGTATTGAACTTGATTTATATATTACTATGTACATTTCTCAAAAGTTTCAGAAAAATTAATATGCAGAAAAATTAGTATTAGAAAAATGTATGCACATCCACATATATGCACACACATACACACACTCATATACAATGGCAAACCAGGAAACTAAATGCAAACTATCTCTCATTCCTTGATTTAAATTTTAATTCAAAATTAAAAACATTCAGCTACATAATAATTAAGAAAAGTAGAAATGTTTATTGTAGGCAGTTTTTACTTGAAGACCTATTTTCCTTTGCCTTATTCTACAGTAAGTAGCTAAATGGGTCAGATCTGTTTCACTCTAAGAAAGCTTATTTTTTGCACTAACTATAAAACAGTCTGATGACTATTTTTGGATACCAGTGTCTGAATTTGGACATCTTAAGGATTTGGACTTCATAAGAGAAATCTTATTCCAGAAGCTTAGTTCAAACAGATTTACAAAGGCTCAACTATTGTCAAAGAATGAGACTTTCCACCCCCTAAACCCATGCTTTGCAATATGTCTGGGGTGGTCACTGTAGCGCAGATATGCATATTATTGTCCCTGTGAAAATCACCAAAACACGACCAACTTACAAACTTTTAAAATATAGTAATATACTTGTACCCATTATGATTTTTGACACTGAGAGCTTAAATACCTGAAGATTGGTTCAGTAATATGAATGTTACTCATATGAATCTTATCTCATTTACCAAAGCCAAGTTTATAGAAAACATCTTAATCAACTCTAAACCTTTAAAGTTTAAATGCACTTACTGCAGTTTTATTATTCTGAAACATCTGTTAAAAATGAAAAATCTAGAAGCAGTATACCTCTTGAAGATATTAGTCCTGAATATCTTTAACTTACTTCAGTGAATTTTGACATCATCTTGTGTAACTAGGTTCAGATTCCAAGATTAGTGACCCAAAAAGATGTTATGTATCTGAACCTTTAGTTGAAGCTATAACAACACCTATTAATTGCACACAAGAAACTTCATGGTGAAAACTGACGGCTTTTTTCCAGGACAAATCCAGAGAGAATGATAAAAAAAAAAAAAAAAGACAGAACACAACTAATAGTTGGATCCTTAACAGAAAAACAAAATGAAGTAAAGGTGGCTATATGACTTTTTGAAATATTACTAAATGAGCATAATTTAAATTGTGTCCTTCGAATGTCTTACCTGCACTGGGGATGTCTCAGTATCAGTGAAATGCCTTTGCTTCCATATGGCCTTTGTTTTCATGCTCACACACATATTTAAAGCAAGATTATTGAAAACAGGAGATTTCTATTGATTTATCCTTGATGCTGACCTAGCCCTAAGTATATTAGTAAAATTTATTATTTATTACTTTCTTATTATTATTTTGCAAAATAAGAGGAAATTTTCTTTAACCGGGTTGTTGATGGACTAATATGTTAGATATTTATCATCTGAGATTTATGGATAAATTTGGATGGAGACACAATATGAGCTATGAGTTATCTTTGTTCCCTTATGAATATTTATCCTCAATCAGCATCTTTAGTATCTAAAAGCCAAAGGCTGAGATTGTAAAGGCCAAATACACACTTCCAAAAAGGGAGACACACCTAAACAAAGATGTGACAGGAAGAGCAAATCTAAAATGCTCCAAAACCAAACTAAAGCACTATTAAAAAAAAAAAAGCTTTTTGCTTTATCTACTTTATGGTTTATGGTTTTATCTGTGAGATGGAATTAACACCATGCTTCTAGGTCAAAATGAAGAGTGCTAGCAGTTCATAGAATCATAGAAACATAGAACACCTAAGGTTGGAAGGGATCTCTAGAGGTCATCTAGTCCAACCGCCCTGCACACGCAGAGCCACCTAGAGCACGTGGCACAGGACTGCATCCAAGCGGGTCTTGAAGATCTCCAGAGAAGGAGACTCCACAACCTCTCTGGGCAGCCTGTTCCAGTGCTCTGTCACCCTCACTGTCAAAAAAAATTTCCTTAAGTTCCTGTGGAACTTTTGGTGCTTCAGTTTGTGGTCATTTCCTCTGGTTCTGTCAGTGACCACCAGTGAAAAGAGGCCAACCCCATCCTCCTCACTGCCTCCCTTGAGGTACTTGGGCACACTGATTAGATCCCCTCTCAGCCTTCTCTTCTCCAGGCTGAACAGGCCCAGCTCCCTCAGCCTCTCCTCATAGGGCAGATGTTCCAGGCCCCTGATCATCCTAGTCACCCTGGGCTGGACTCTCTCCAGCAGCTCCACATCCCTCTTGTACTGGGGGGCCCAGAACTGGACACAGTGCTCCAGATGTGGCCTCACCAGGGCTGAGTAGAGGGGCAGGATCACCTCCCTCGACCTGCTGGAGACGCTCCTCTTAATGCACCCCAGGACCCCATTGGCCTTCTTGGCCACGAGGGCACACTGCTGCCTCATGGTCAACCTGTCGTCCACCATGACGCCCAGGTCCTTCTTGGCGGAGCTGCTCTCCAGTGGGTTGGTCCACATCCTGTATTGATGTCTAGGGTTGTTTCTCCCCAGGTGCAGGACCATGCATTTGGCCTTGTTGAATTTCATGAGATTTCTCTTAAAAACAGCTGTCAGGGAATGCTGATCTGTAATCTTCCGGCAGAAGTACAAAACAAAAACACAAATTATTCTGGGAGTTTAATGATTAAATGCTTGATTGGAAAAAAAAATGTTTGCTTTAGTCACTATCATAAGTAAGTAAGCTAGGAGTGATTCAGGACCACAATGAAGCTTTATGAATAATATCAGTCAGGAATTCGAGTATCTTTTTCTTTTTATAAACTTGGGAAAGGTTGCAGTTTCTGCCATAATACTACTATTATTTTTTTTCTGTTTGTTTCCTGTTTGTTTCTGCTCATTTATGTTGATTAGTTCATAGCACAGGACTACAAATTCAATCTCTAAAGAGTTGAGAGCTTCCTATTTAATTTATGAATAGCCTGTGTAATTTATGAGTAGGTGTTTCTTTATTTCACGATAAGTAGAAAAGAACAGGATGAATACTGCATGGAAAATGGTGAGCAAATGCCCTAGTTTTGAACTACACATGATTTATAGATAGAATCAATAAGACATGCTGTTAAGAAAACACTAGAACTTATAGGTGCTAATATATAGCAAGAGATTTCCATTACACATGGCTACTGCTGAAGAACTGCAGCTCAAAGTGCAAGATTAGAGACAGTCTTCACAAAAAACCACTAGTTTCGCCTACTTTGCTTGGGCTGTGCAGACTGCAGTATTAGTTAGGAGTGTCCAAATGTAAAACATTTTCTGTACTATGAGATCAATGTAAGTGATTTATAATAAGAAATTCTTCCTAACATTATTCTGGGAACTCTGAATGGCTGAATTTGGAGATACTTCAAGTTCTTATTTTCCTATAGAGCTTTATGGATTCTTTTCCTAAACTACAGCTCAGCATATTCCAGACCTGCAGTTATCATGCAATAATAGCTAGTATTGTGTCGAAAGTCTATTTTCAAATAAGAAATGTAATAACTCTGACTTCAGTTGCTGTTAATACTGTAAATTAGCTGGGCAGGTTCTCTGTTATCTTCAGACCTATGGGTCCCTCAGATTTCAGATGTCATCCAAATGTTTTAATCCACTTTTATTTTGCTCCACTGGGTGTTATGGCCTTTTACTTGCCATAGACAGATCTATGTGTAATTACCAACTTCATTCTTTCATTTGTGAAACCTGGGGAAAAAACTGCTAATCAAAGTTCTAAAATTTCTTTAATCATCTGACTCACAGTGCTATCTACTGTAGAATGCAAGGAGTTACTTGAAAATGTTCTTATCATCTGTGGAAATATTCCCATCTTCCATTAAAAAATGGAAAATGAGGAGTTACTGCAAATGTCCGTGCATGTTCCAGTTTCCTTAGCTCATAGTCACGTGTATACAAAGATATTGTTATTAAGAACTATTCTTCACTTAATTTTGTTTCTTCTTTGTCTCAATTTCCTTGATTAGAATGATTAGAATTCTACCTGATCTTTTGTTTTGTTTTCCATGAAAGAGACTTTTTAATAGAACAGGAAAGAATGGAGTATCATTAGTTCTAGTTCTCCCTTCTTGGATGTGTCAAGACTGAAGGAAGAAACAGAAACCAGCAAAGCATTTGATTTCAGATTGAGTCTTGATGTGCTTGTCTCTTTCTTCTCACTGGTCATAATAAATTCATCCTGTTGGGATATGAATTTTCATTTCCATTAGATATTCTTCCTAAAAGAATACCAAAGGAAATGCTAAGCTTGAAAGACAAGATTTTGCAAGGTGAGATTTTCTTTTCTTTGTTTCAAGAGATACTAATTTATTTTGTCTATTAATAGAAAAAAAAAAAACATAATGAAAGTGGAGGGAGCATTTCTTTTTCTTTCTTTTTGATAGATATAGGAGGCTATAAAGTTTCCCAGCCTCTCTTCTGGCTCAACACTGTAGTTATAGGTCTGATCCTTTGTGTTCTCAAGGCCTTTTTGTTCACCATTTATAGACACAATAGAAGGCCAAATTAGGAACAAAATGGTAGTTAATTAAAGCAGTTGTACACTGTGAATTTGAAATGCCTCCATAAAAATGGCTTGCACTGCACATAATGTTAAGGAGAATCAAACTGTCCTAAGTTATCCAAGAACAGTCAGTGAGTTTCTTTTCATCTTCAGCAAAACTTCACTCCTCCTGGAAAGCATTCCAAAATAGCATCCTTCTCCCAGAATTTTCGGTAAGTTTAAAGGATTTTCTTTCTTTTCTGATACTTCTCTTCAGTCCCTCCCTTCACCTCAGCAAGGGGCCTGTCAACTCAGGAACAGTTTTTGGTTTCTCTTATCCCTCCTGATTTTCAGTTTGTGTTTCAGTTTCAATTTCAAGTTCTGCTCTTCACAGCACCTGTTTCATCATCTCTTCCTTGTCATGCCCTTTCTCTCAGAAGACTAAATCCAACAGTTTTCTTTTTTCTTTTTTTTTCTCCCAGCAACTTCAGAATTTCAGGTTCAGCAATCTTAAATAATGAAAAATAAGTCCCTTTTTTGTCCCTTTCCATTTTGAAAGACTTTCATGGACATGGATTTCAACAATATGCTGCAGTTAAACTATCAAGATAATTTTCATAGTTTCCCCAAAGCGGCACACTAGGTAGACAATTGCTGGAATGTAATTGTCATCCTTCCTGCATATTAATAGTAACCTATTCTCCATAGAACGTCATCCTTGTATGGCTTCTCTAAGATGAACCAAAATTTGACACAGCATTTAAGTAATATTCAAATCCCACTGATGACAGTGTTTCAGTTGCTTTCCCAGAAGCTAAAATTTCTTTTACTTTACTACAAATGCAGACTGAAATGAAAATTTTGTCTCTTCTTCTATCAAGTGAATGAGATATTGGAGAAAAGAAGGAGATAAAGGTGCCTAAATCACAAAATCACAGAATTGTTGAGGTTGGAAGGGACCTCCAGAGATCATTTAGTCCAACCTTCCCGGCTCAAGCAGGAACACCTAGAGCATGTGGCACAGGATCACTTACAAGTGACTTTTGAATATCAATGCTTAATAAAATATGAAAAATATTGCAAAAATAACAATTTCTATCAATTTATTGAGATATTTGAATTTCTGTGTTATTTGGGACTCCATTACTTCATCTATAGTTTTCATTGTCCTACTGTTTTATAATTTAATGCCAAGGTATGTGAATTTTGATATAGACAAAATGCATGTTGTAGAGGAATATACTCTGAGGAATAGTTTCACCTAACAGAAATGAATTTCCTTAACTTATAAAATTGTTTAGGTTTTACTAGTGACGACATTTTCTTCCTCTCTCTCCCTAGTCTATTATTTGCCCTATCATTAATCAGATTCGCTTAGCGAATTAAGGTAAATTAGAATTGTATTCTTCCTTTGGGTGAAACTCACTTTCCAAGACCAAAAAGAGATATAAACTCTGCACAAATCTTGTGACAATTCTTTCCACAATAGCAAATGTCAACCCTTTTGTTCTGAAAATTTAAAGCCAGTTGAAAGCTGAGTTGCCCTAAGGAGCAGCAAGTACTGACTCCTCAGCTACTGTGTGGAGGTTATCACAACTAATTTGTTATATCTGATGCCATATGTCTGAATCTTGACAAAGGATTCTTTCTGATTTTTAAATCCAAGGAAGAGAAAGGAAATGAATTATAATTCATATGAGTATATAAAATGAATAACTTGGTTCGAATGTTTGGAAATCTGAGGATGGAGGCATATTCTTAGCAGCATATTAAACACAGATACATGAGCTACCAACCATATCGATATTATTACTTTAGGATTAGGTATATAGAACAATATATTGTCCTACTCCTTCACTCAGAAAATTAGTTCTGTAAGTTGTCAATGAATAAAACACTTGGAAACTTTCTCTTTAAATATTGTAAATGTGATCAACAAACAAAGTTCCCAGTGTCTGAAGAGTCTGGGTCAAGTACACTACTAATTCAAGCTGATCAACTACACAAAAAAAAAGAAGCAGTTCACTGATGCATGATTTACGTTAATTTTTTAGCATGGTGTATTCTGACAGAGACATGAAAAAAGTAAAATGATCAAAGATCCATTTCGTCTTATGTTATAACTGAAGTTCAAATCTTATTGGAACAATAACTCAGTTGCAAATTAAAAATGAAGTTTCTTCCCATTATTACAGTGTCCTCTTTCATATTTGTAACTCAAAGCCCCTTATCTGTTGAGCATTGTCTTCTATTGAACAGAGTACCCTATCTATTGAATACTGATTGAATTCAAATATTATGCTTCTTATCAACTGGAGCTCTGTTTAAAACTGTTTTATCAGGTGTTGGTTTTAGTTCTTGGTTGAGGAATAAAACAGGGATTCTGGTTGTACTAACCAGTAGCACTGGGTTTGTAAGAATTAAGTGCTTAAAAAAAGAGTTTAAGTTATATGCATTATGATTATTTCTGAGTCTAGACAAAAACTAAACTAAGTCCTGATCCTGGAACCAGTTTCATATTGGTTCTTCTTTCAGCTCAGAAGATGTGAGGCTCTCTTGGTCCAGCCTTCAGCCTTTTCCTGCCTTCATCTAAATTACCTAGAGTGATACACATTAAATCTGTAGAATAATCTTTCCTGTATATACTTTTCCTTTAAAATAGGTGTGTGAGAAGTATTCTGTTGGACTCATCATAGGAATAAGACATTGGTTAAAAAAAAATGTTGTTCACAAAACAGGCTCTAGATTTTCTAAGAGTAAGCCCGTACAGGATGTGACATTTGCATAGGCAAAATATGACAAAAAAAAGAAAGGAATACAAAATTATTTTTATTGGTAGGCTGTCAAACTTATGAAAAACAACAACTGAATTCTTTAGGACTGTGTCCTGCTCTGTTGCTATTCTGTGCTTCTATTTCTGCCATCACTGCTCCATGTAAATGTTTAGATGAGGGAAAGGTGAGAGGAACTGCAAAAATCTTATTGGTTAGACACAGAATTTAAAATTGATTGTAATAAATTGAAAACGTGGCCTAGAGAAGTAAGAATAAAATTCAATAGAGACATGAGAAAGACTCTGCACTGGGGAGAGAATGGGTAGCTCAGGAAAAAGCAAGTGAGAAAATAGCTAATCAGAGAGCAGTTAAGTAGAAAAGCACACAGAAGTTATTGTCACAAGGAGAATATGAATCTACAATATCATGCTGCTGCGAAGGAGTCAAACAATATGTTGGGCATTCTGAATAAGCCTGGAACCTTAAAACACTAAATAACAGTCTTTCCTTCCACTTAGTACTTTGGCTGCCACCTTTTCAGTACTATTTTGTGCATCGTAGTTCAGGGATGTGGACTAAATAGAGACAATGTCTGTCAAAAGCAGTGATAATTATGAGATCTTAGAAATAGAAATAGTGTAGGCAAGACATGATAATGTTTCTTTGAATATGCAAAAGTTAGTTTTAGAAGATGGATTAAAATCATCTCTGCATCCTCTGCAGATAAGAGGAAGAGTGATGTCAGTTTGGGTGGCCTTGTCACCCAAAGGTATTCAGACTCAAATCTTTTATACTTCTTAGTAAACCTGTGTTATATTTTAGGCCTTTTATTTCTACAGAAGTGTGAGATATTAATTGTAGAGTTATCAAATGGAAAGACTGCCTAAGAGCTATTAGTGAAAGTCATTAGATAACCTCATCTTGCTTGACAGTGTAAGGGGAGGAAAAGGAAAAAAAAAAAGTCAGACATTCCAGATCTATGAATTGCTATGAGATATATCATGCCTTCTGTGTTACACCAGGCTGGTACTTTTAAAATTAACAGTAATGCAAAATGGGTACAAACCCCTCATCAATTAAAAATTTAATTTTGTGTGTTATTCATCTTAATGACATACGGATGACCTGTGTCTCAGTGTCTCCCTCAAGTGGATAATTCAAGCACCGGTTTTTATTGTTAGAATTTTTTTCTGTTCTCTTGCATTGCATTAACTCACTCTTCTGTTTGAAGCTAGGAGGTTTGGTGCATGCAACCAGTCTAATCAGAAATATCATTATACAGACTCGTTATGAAAAGCCTCGGCCAACTGTGAGCATCTGAAGTTTGGTATGAGTAGTATTTTAGGATGAAGTATTTTCCCTTGACAAACTAATACAACAGCAATTCTTTCTTTGCTCTTAGGCCACATCAGAAGCCCTTAGCCCATCGCTGTAGGACACAGATTTCCTGAAAATCCATCTAGTGTTGTACACAAGCACAAAAGCACATTAAAAATTACTGGTAGAAAGAATACTCTGTTTTCTGCAGTCTGGAGCATGGCCATTTCATTTGTTGTTGTTGTTGTTGTTGTTGTTTTGTTTTGTTTTGTTTTTTGATATTGAAACAGTGATGACTGTGAATAGTTGCTGTTGAACAAGATTGCTGCTCAGATCTGTGGCATTACAGGATCCAGGAGCTGTTTAGGCCCTTTAGGGGAAGATAGTTTTAGTTTTAGAACTACTAAAGGATGTTTTGATCAGTTTCGATTCTTCATGGTTTGGCATTTTCATAAAATACCATTAGAATTTCTTTAAAAGAGTTAAATTTCTGTCAGCATAGCTAATCCAAATTGAAAGATAAAGAAGGAAAATAAAGTTGAATATTCAGATGTACTTAATACTAGTGGCAGATTTCTAATTGTCTGTCATTCTTAGGTAATTTTAATTTAATAGACTTCAGAAAGTTTATTACACAATTTTACATCACTTCTAACTTCAAGGTGTAAACACACCTGGTAGGGTGGGACTGTTACATATTTCAATTATTTCATTCGGATTATTTAGAAATAGCACTGGGGAAAACAAACAAACAAACAAAGCCAGAAGTCATTTTCATGAAGCCTGTTTAATGGTGTTTGATGCTTCTTAGGACTTGAAATTTTTGTAAAAGGAGAATAAATCTGTCATATGTTTGCCAACTATTTAAAACAAGTATTCTAACTTAATACTAAAAAAAAACAAGCAAATAAACTTCTCTTTGGATGTTTTCTTTCTAAGAGGCCATCTCTTTGCATGACAAATAGGAAGAAGCATCACAAGAAACTTTGGCAGCCTTGAAAATTATGTTTTTTATTCTTCTATTCTGTTTTCAGTAGAGAAANAGCAGCCTTGAAAATTATGGTTTTTATTCTTCTTCTATTCTGTTTTCAGTAGAGAAAGCCTGAGAATAGCCTGAGATACTCCAGAGGGCTGCGCTGCCATCNCTATATGTATGTGCAGTATGATCTTAGGTGTATTGTCACTATACATGATTTCTTTATTTGAACGATAATGACACGTGTGTAAAATCCCTTAATATCTAGGAAAGATAAGTGTTGATAATATTTTGAATCTCTTTCATGCATGATGGATGATGAGCTTCTATGTAAATTGTTGCTCGATGAGGAAAGCAGGCAAGATGCCACATCTGGACATAAATGTAACCCAGGCAACAAGGGAAAAGGCTTCCTGCAGCAGTGTAGTTGAGGTGAAATTATTACACCGAGTATGTACATTGTGCTGTACACCTGCGATCGTAGGACCACTCCGAGGACTAAAATGGCACATCCCTTTTCCTCCTCTGCCTTCCTTTCTCACATCTTAGAAAGACCCCTGATAGTCACATATTTATAAGCCTGCCCTGGCCTATGCTTGTGTTCTGCTCTTGAAACTCTGGATAGCCATAAGGCCAAAGTAGCATGTGCTAAAAGAGGAGCCCGGTCACCAAGTGGTTACTTGCACAAACGTTGTTTGCTCGAGTGACCTCCCACGTTTCCCACCCTTGGTTTGCTCTCTCACCGTGTTAACCCACCTTGCCCTCCCCTTGGCACAGAGGTCGATGCAGTGGTAATCCCCCTGCCAGGTCTCACAGAGCTCAGCTTTTGCGTGGGCGTCCTACTTAGTTTCTGCCCCAGCCCACCAAGCAACCCACTTACCCCTGGTGCAGAGCTCTTTGCTCATCTCTCTCTCCATAATGTGGTACAAAGTATTTTGCTTTGTGTGTGCTTTTGTTTTGCCTTTTTTTTTTTTTTTTTTTTTTAACAAGAGTTATCTCCGTTACATATCTCCATTACAGCCTGAGGCAGATGAAGTGACTAATGAATTTTCTGTCGGCCATGCAAGTGAGCTGCAAGTAATTAAGCGATGTGCTGTGGGGCCGATTAAGCTGCAAGTCACAGCGAGCAGAGCCCCTAGCAGCGAGCCCGCCGCACGCCTGTGCCGCCTGCGCGCTCCCCTACAAAGGCATCATTGACTATTTATTTACTCCGCACAACAACTCTGCTGTTTACTTAATTACAGGAGCTTTTCAGCCCTCAGCGTCCGTCCCGTCCCCACCGTCCACCGTCCCCCCCCCCGTCACCCCTCTCCGCCCCTCCAGCCTCATCTCACTGACGCTTTTCGAGCTCCCCCCTCTCCGATAAGTGGGGCTCAGCGCATGGGGCGATGCTCGAGCACCCTCGGGGGATGCGGGAACGTTTCCCTGCCGATGCGGGCACGGGGAATTTCCGTCCGAGGGGAGCGGGGGGAGCACGAGTGTTTTCCTGACACGCTGCATAGCACGTCTGCCTTGGAGATGAGATCTCCGGCGGTCGTGGCGGGGCCGGGAGGGAGATGCGGCTGGGGGAGCCGGGGAAACCCTGCCGCACTTCAAGGCTTGCGCGGGCTGGGAAGCAGAACCGGGAGGAGAATGAGAAATCAGTGGCACGGCTGAGGGGCCGCTGAGGCGAGCTGGGCTGGGAGAGAGGGGAGAGGGCTGCCAATCCTGCGAGGGACACTCCATTTCACACCGCCGCTCCTCGGGGAGGATTTGTCCCTATTACCGGAGCTCCCCCGCAGTGTCGCGGCTTACTAGGACGGACTCAGCCCGGGGGGACGGGGAGGCGGTGGCAGGTCCCGGGGGGTGCGCCCGCTCTCTCCCCCGACTCAGGCATGGCTGACACCGTTCCCCCCCGCCACCACGACCGCCCTTCCTCCACTCTCGTCCCCTCATCGCCCTCGCAAAAGCTTTCTGCTCTCCCCTGCCCCTGGCAGCCTGCACAGCACGGAGAGTAAGTGCCGAGATCTAGCGAGCTGCTGGGCGCCGTTTTGCAGGCAGCAGGTGCCGAGCGCCCCTCCACGGGCTCGGGGACCGCAGTTTTAGGATCTCGGGCTTTTAATGGCAGTAAAATTCGCCGCCCGGAGGGCTCGGCGGCATGGAGAGGCGGCGGTGCTCGGCTGCTCTCCCGCCGCGGAGCCCGGCAACGGCTGGGAAGCGGTTTCTGCGCCTTTAAAGGGCGCTGTGCAGCGCTCCCGACGGGAGGCGGGTCTCCCTCTCTCCCTCCCCGCTTCCCTCCTTCTCTCTTTCCCTCCCTCCCTCGCTCGGCCGCCGCCGCCGCCGTCAGTGGTGCCCGGACGCCGGCTGCACCGCAGCCCGGGCAGCCCCTGGCCGTCCTGCCGCCGGCCTTCCTCCCCCTGCCTCCGCCTTCCTCTCCCTCCCCGCTTCCCCGCCCGCAGCTCAAGGTAGGAGGACGCCCCGGGGCACCGCCGTGGCCGGAGGGGCTGCATGCGGAGTGAGGGGCAGGGGCTGCGGCGCTGGGGGCAGCACCGCGGTGCGCCCCGGCCGGGGGGCTCCGAGCGGAGCCGGGGGCTGCTCCGCTCTAGCAGGCTCCTGCCGCGGGGTTCTTCCGCCCCTGGGGACCAACCTGTCGCCTTGCCCTCCCCGCTGTCCCTCCGCACCGTGTCGGCACCGGCCGGCGCTGTCCCGACGCCGGAGTGGAGGTGGGGGCGAGGTCAGCCCAGACCCGGCGCTGCCGCCCCCGCGCTAGCCCGGAGCTGTCCCCTGCTCGGGAGCCTCGGGACCCCGAGCCCACAGCCCCGGACAGGAGGGCTCGCCTCGGGGAGAGGAGGTGGGAATGAGCCTCTACCTCTCCGAGGTCTGCTCCTGCCCCGGCACCTGCTGCGGGCTCAGCCAGCTTCCCGCTCGGGCTGCCGCCCGCTCTGCCATTTATTTCTGAACAAATCTGTCATTCTTGGGGAGAGCATCATCCTTAACCCAGACGGAACACTCAGACTCTCTGTCTGTGAAGCAAGAGACGCTCTTGCAGGAGTGCAGGCATGCTTGCCAGAGCCCCGTGCGCACCGAGAAGGAAGGAATACATTATAGTAAAAACCTCTCTTCATGTTTTCCTTAGAAACTTTTTTTTTTGAGTGGAGTATGGAAAACACTAAACAACCTCCCTCTCCCTCCAAACGCTTTTACAGCTTTCCCAGGCCCAAAGCAAACTGAAGAGTCGAAAGGCTGATCTGTAGATAATGTCATAAACATTTGTATTGCTGCTTAAAACCTGTTAGGAAAGCACACTGCTGTGGTGCCCTAAACTGCCTGAACAAGTCAATCATCTATTGCATACTCAGTTCGTCTTTCCAGTAGCTAAAAATTAATTACCGTCCTAAAATGTCATTAATCATCGGTGCAGTAGAAACTTGGTTGGAAATTGGGACTGAGCTAATAACAGGCAGCGGGGAACCTATAGTTTTTGTAGCTGGTGGAGGTGAAGTGCAAGTGGGCCACAATGTGTTTTTTAAATGATATCAACATTCATTTGAACACTTTGGCAGGCGTTTAAAGGGGAGGACTGTGATACTGCTTGGTCAGCAAAGCTGCAGTGCTTCTGTCTAGAGATCTAGAGAGGCTGGTCAGGTGTTGCGGGGAGCTATTGCTCTCCTCACACCAGATTGCAACAGCAGGAGGACCTCGCAGGCATGCGAGTCTGGGGTGTTTGCAAGGGTTTGCCGAAAAATGCCCAAGAAACAAGCTTCGATGACCATATGTTATATTTATATATATATATATACTAAATATACATCAGTTGTTTTGAAGAGAGGAAAACAGCAGATTAAGTGATATAAGGCAAGCTATGAAATTGTATCCTCAGTTCTTATAGCCATTTCTTTTTAAAGTACTGTGGTAAAACCATATATCCCAGCAGGTGGCAGCTAGCTAAATCATTAAATTAAGTTTTATTAGGGTAACAAGACATCAAGATATGGTCTGAAGGAAAACAAAGGGGGGGGGGTTGATATAATAGTGTAATAAAAATTGCAAAACTCCCCTTTCCAAATGTAACAGTATGTACATAAGATCACCGTTTGCACTTGATATATACCTAAAAAATTTAGTGGGCTTTTATTACCCAGAGAGATTTAATGGCCTTAGGTGGTCTGTTTTCCTTTTTCTCGCCTAAAGCTGCATTTTTTTTAACAGCTTCACTTGAACATTGTCTCTGTGTATTAAAGATGTGTTACTACCGTGTCCACTGTAGATCTCCAAGCTGTAAAATAAATCAAAATATATAAACAAGGATTTGTAGATCTCCCAGTTGCTGCTGTTAATCACTGAAGTGTGTAGAGCAGTTTCATAAAGACTGCAGTCGGACAACTGGAAAAGGACTGTCATTGGTGTCAAGCCCCCCACAAAGACAACCTCAGAAGCTCCAGGGAAATATTTCATCTGGCATCTCCAGCCTTTGAACTATATACATGGAAGGCGATATGAAAGGAGCTAAAAACGTTTTTCCTACCTGCATATTGAAATTATTCTGGAAGGTGGACAAAAATATTTTTAAAAAAGTTCCCTCTCTCCCCTCTGAAGAAGAAATGAAGCTAAAATCCAATTATGAGGAAAGGACTCTGGGGTGGTGAAGTGTGAGGCTTTAGTTAATTATGTATTTTATAAATGGTCCTGAGCCAACAAACATTCAGTGAGTTCTAAGTATTGCAAGATCTACCTTTTGATAAGCAGCTGCTATTCTTGAGGACATGAATTTGAAACAACTATGCTGTCTTTCAAGGTGGGGAGCTGGTGGGATAGAGGGGAGGAGGGGTGTTGCCACAGAGCACTGGGTGAATGCGTGGTAGCAGATATTAACAGCGGAACTCCTTTTGAGCCCATAAAAAACCACCAAGCAGCGGGCCGGCTCCCAGAGCCGAGAGAGGAATATGTGCCTTTAAAAGATCCGATAAAATATTTTAATTTCCTCCCTGTGTTGTGAAATCATTGGAGGAGGAAGAGGGGGGATGAAAAAAAAAAAAAAAAAAAAAAGGTTCTTTTTGACACCTGGAGTGACAGACGCGGCGATTGCGCGGGCGGGTGGCGCTGTCTATGGTGCTGAACGGCGGCGCTGGCGGCGGGCGCTGTCCGCGGTGCCACCCGCTCACGCAGTCACCGCGGGGAGCGGGGACGGAGCCAACCTGGGGCTTCCCCCGGCACGGGGCTGCGGCGTTCCACTGCGGGCTTTCACTAATGCAATTCCTTAGTAGTGAGGTGTCTTAAAATCCCGCTTTCTTGGATAAGGGCCGCGAGGAGTTAGGCACGCTCTCTGGGTCTTGGTTACAGGTAGCTGCATGTTTTTGCAGGTTTTTCAGGAGAACACAGGAAATTAGGTGGATTAAAATAGTCATTCTCCCTTCCCTCGCGCCCCCCCCCCCCCCCGAAAAAAAAAAAAAAAAGTTTGTTTTATATCATGCCAAATCCACTAAATCAGACAATAAATCTCATATTTTCGAAGTTACTTTCCAAAATTTATCTATGAAATCAGGTCAAACAGAAAGTTACATCTGAGGGTTCCCGCCCCCCCCCCCAAAAAAAAAAAATACTTTTAAAGATACTTAATCGAGATACTTAATCTACTTCATGTCGGCATCATCAGAGGAAAGAGAAGGGAGAAAGAATGCTCACAATTTCACACTGGTCAGTCTTATTTCTCCTTGGGCTAAGAAAAAATATGAAATATGAACAAGTAGAACAGAGCAAATGAAATAGTATGTACAAGAAAGAGCATCTCACTCTGCACATTTTTTCCTAGGAGATATTCTAAGTGTGAACTGAAGGAGTCGCTAGATATCCTTGCTTTTAACACTAGGTGTTCTTTTAAAGCGCTCCAGTAGTCAAATCGTCTGATTGAATTCCCTGCTAGACTGCAGAAATAGCCATTCATGATACTTATTTTTGACACTGCAGTTATGCCTCCATCTTAACGAAAAAAAATCGATGATGTTTAATAATCCCTTCACAGAATGTATATTCATTTTCATTGGCGTTTCACAGTGTTTTAGTAAATATGTGCAGAGGAAATCAGTAAGCTATAAGGATAAAAAGTTGTGAATTGCTAACACTTTTAGAGGTACAAGGCATCAAGGTTACAGGTAATAATTTAAATCATGCTTATTTTGCATGTCCACAATACATATATTATTTAAGAATTAGCTGTGACTCACCTCTGCCATGTGCTGTTAGAACCTACAGAGTGTTTTCATCAACTTAGAATCTCTAAATATCTCAGTGATAGTTTCTTTGGTAATAAAAGCAGGCAGGAAAAGGAGACAAAAGGCTGTAGGTAGAATACAGAATAAATTAAATTCATTTTCCTTCTGGGGAACTAGGAATTTTCTTCTAATACTGGAAAGAAAGCTTAAATACGTTCAGCAAAAGCTTCACTTAGACTGTAAAAGTCTCTGACAGTCCTGGATCAATGCATTTGAATGGATACAGAAGCAGAACTAGTTGTAATTCCAAAAAAAAAAAAAAAAAAAAAAAAATCTGAAGTAGTCCACAAAGTGGGACTGTCTTTGGAATATCTGACCAGAAGTCCGTGACTGCATTTGCAGATACAAATTCGGAATCCCATAAGTAAACTAACAGGTGCTGTTGTTCTCTTTGTGTTTTGCAAAAAGCTAAAATACACAGATCCATCAGTGCAGGCAAGAACAGTAGCACTTATCCATGGTAGTAGACTGAAACGCAAGCAGAGTTTGGGGGAAAAAAAGGCGGGGGGGAGGGGCAGAAAAAGCAGAATAAAGTGCAAAACACAAACTGTTAAATCCACAAGTTACTCTGCCCTTTAAGCTATATTACAATTTCAAGCAAGTTGAGCGAAACTGAAGTATAGGAAGTACAGGGCTGTGTATTCGGCTTCAGGCTGTTGTAACGCTGCCGATTCGTGTTTACTTTGCAAAAGCTGGTCGGTGTTCCGTAACCACTGGGTCCGGAGCGAGTTCCTAAGGACAGTCAATATACAAGTCAGCGTATTTACACTATTTCATGCATTAATGCGAGTAAGCAACAGTTAGTAAGTGCAAATATCACGACTCTTTTTAGCCTGAATCTTACTGTGTTAACCTGCACGACATAATTATTAAGCTTCTCTTTCACAACTCCAAAGTTAAGTGATTTGGACCCAGTCAGCTATTCAGATACATGAATTGATTTTTATACCACCTCTTTTCTTCTCTTCCTGCGCCCCCACCCACACTTTGCAGAAAATAGCTATTGTTCAGAGCAACTGAAATACTAATAGCTATTAGAAACGTGTAAATAAAAGCGGGCTCTTTTCTCCTCTGACAACGCTAGGCGATCAGATCGGTTGCATAATAGAAATTGGGAAGGCTGTCTGGCAGGCAGCCTTAAGAAGAGAAGAGCTATCTCAATTTCTCTCACTTAATCTTGGCTTCGCGTCAGAAGCTGTGCAGCAGTGCAGTAGAATGGGAGCACGGCAAAAGCTTCGCCAGTAAAACGGCTGGTGCTCACTGCCTCTCGCTATGTGGCGATACCTCAGCGATTTCTCGAGCTGGATTACCTATTGATTTTCCTCCTTTCTTGCCTCCCAGGTTTACTCGGCTGGACATTGTGTGTGTTTGGATTTCTCAAGGATTCTCCCCCGACTAACATGGATGTCCCACCATTCCTTGCAGTTGAAGGTTGCTCCTTGGCGCAGTGAATGAAGAACATGCAGGGATTGCTAATGGGTTTGGGAAGCGTAGACTCTCTCCTCTCTCTGTGACCATGCCGTGATCGTGTCTGAGGGCCAGCAATTTACGTATCCTCATTCTTACCCTACCGGGAAACCTGACGGCTTAGAAGGGGGAAGTAAGGCAGCGCGTGTGTGCATAGAAACATCATGAAGATTATTCCCCCTATTCTAACTAATCCAGTCTTCAGATGCACCACTAGACTCCTTCTTTGCTTACTGTGGATTGGATATTCTCAAGGAACCACACATGTATTAAGATTTGGTAAGCTTTCCTGACACTTTTTCACCGCGCGTTTAAAACGGCATGCGATATATACGTAGGATTGTCTCAGAAGGGGGTGCTGGGGGAGAGCCGGGACGTGCTCCCGGAACCAGGCACCGAAGTCCCTCTTTATTTTGCATCCGGAGGGATGAATTGCTGTATGTGTTGTTTTCTGCCGCGGCAGCTCATTGTAGCCGTAGTAACGGCATGGTGATGATGATAATTATAATAACAATAGACAGAAAAATGACTGGCAAACGTGTTTGCCTAAGGCTCCGCGGAGCTTGCGTGGCTTCCTCGCAATGTATCTGTTTTGATTCTGCTGTAGTGCGAAGCACGGCTAACACGGTGCTTGCTTAGTTAAAACCTGTCAACTAGTAGTTAAGTTTCTCTTGCTCGGCTCTGGTCCATCGGAGCAGATTCCGTGGTCCATCGGAGCAGATTCCGTATGGATGCGGCGCTGAAAGTGGAGACCTTTGCGCTGGTTTCACTTAAGTAGCATTTAGTGTTAGAGGAGAGATGATTTATGCCTTGTTCGGTGATAAAGAATGGCCTTGGCTATACGTTTCAGAAAAGAAAAAAAAAAAAAAAAAAAAAAAAAANAGCATCTTTTCTCTTCCGCGAAAGTTATATGAGTCACTCTCCCCGTCGCTCCACTTCGCCTCACTCCCCACTCCTTCCCATAAAAAAAAAAAAAAGTCATAGTTCTGGATGAAATTTCAAGAAGAATAAAGCTGCTTCTCGGATCACGGGGCCCATTGGAACCCTGAAACTAACCTTAACAGCCCTGAGTGTGTGTGCGTGTGTAACCTTAACAGCCCTGTCTGTCTGTGTGTCTGTGAGAGAGTAGAAGGGAGAGTGAGAGATTGCCGCTGCTGCTGCATCCCCTACAGAAGTTTTGTGGTAGGAAAGGACAGGACGGGGGCAGGGCCCGGCGTCCCCAGGGAGGCTCCGCGGACACCGCGGCCGTGGTGGGGAGCAGAGCCGGGAGGGGGTGGAAGGCTGCGTCCCCCGGCAAGCGACACTCGCCACGCGGGGAGGTCACGCAGCTGCCTCGCAACTGGCCACGGCGCCACGGGCTCCAGCAGCCGCTGCGTCCATTTTCACGGGACACTGAGAGCTCTGCCCTCGCCTGTGAGAAGTAGCATTTGCGCGAGCGTGTGTGTGTGTGTGTGTATGTGCGTGTTGGGGGTGCTTTTTTAAATCTCCCTCCACCCCCCCGAATCCCTCCTGCGCACACTTTCATGTTGACAGGAGGGTTGGTAACGATTTAAAAAGTCACGATGCTGTTACTGTTCTCGCGTGCTGAATTCCTAGTAGCACTTATTTTCTGCTTCCATCTGGTCTAAAGGTGGTGCTTAAGGCACGTTGCTCTTAGCAACCGTCTTCAGGAATGCTTGTTTCTTTGGACATGGCTAAACGGGTCTGTACATCATCGCGGGGTTTGTTTTGCATTCAGTCTGCTCCATAATCATGGTGGTAAAATTAGTGCCGGGGCTGACTGATATCCGGTACCGTCCAACTGCCTGTCCGTACATGAAACGGGGTTTATGAGCAGTGCCGAGGCTCAGTATCCAGGCGTCTGATTTGCTTTCGTGGGTAGCCATGCAAACAAACAGCCGCCAGTCACGCCATTTAGAAAGATATGAACTATCTTCCTTCTGACTAGCATCTTTGTTGTTCGGCGTGCTTATAAAGCTATCCCTGGTGTGCAGGGTTTTGGCAATGATTGTAATAATATTAATCCTGAGGCTGAAGGGGGCTCCGGTAGCAGGACTCCATGCGCAGTGACACGGTCGCACATGCATGTCTCTTTCTGGACTAACTTCCCTTCCAAACTGCCTCCTGGGTTGTTAACAGATTATGCTCACTCCAGTGTTTGTAGCAGCAAACTATGAGTGTGCTTCTGAGTCACGAAACACTTTCTCTTGTCCTTAAAAATGATTGTCACCCATCTGAGGCTCAGGGAAAATAAGTGGGGAGTGGCTGCTTGGTTTATTTTAGTATGGAAAATCTGCGACGTTAAAGCACAGAGAAGACTTTCCCTCCACTCAACCGGGCCTGTTGCACGTCTCTGCTTTGGGGAGTCTGGTTTTAGTCTAGTCCTAGTGTGCAGGACCTGGAGAGCAGCCCGGCTCCTTCCTCAGAGAGTTATATCTCTCCATCTCTGTATGGGGGAGGAGAGAAGGAGCAGGAAGAGCTTTGCTAATGTTCAGGAGAGGATTCTCCTATCGGATTCCTATGCTCTCCGTTCTTTCAAAAGGCCCTTGCCTCCGTGGGGACAGGATGCCCGTCGCCTTCCCGAGGAGACGCGAGAGGCGAGGAGATCCCCCCCGAAGGCAGCCCGCCAGCCCCCGCTCCTCTTGCTCAGCCAGCAGCGCTATGGCAACAGGGGAGAGCTTGAAGCCTGCCAGAGCTCCAGCCCCCTCATTCCTCCTGTGCAAATTAACCACTATGGATTCGCATTGTCCTTCCCACGGCTTCTGTCATTGTTGGGACTAGCCAGCGCGCCCTCTTTCCCTTTCTCGCTCTCAAATTCTCTTTTAGCAACCACACCGGGGAGTCGAGCCGCCTGGGTTATCTGTCAAAGCCAGGGGGGTGTTTTTGTTTGCACGCTAGAGAGCAGACCAAGGGAGCGGCTGATGCGATGAAGTAATTCGCTCCCGGGCGGCACTGAGGTTTCCTGCGTGGTGCAGCGGCTCCCGGACACCTGCCTTCTGCTGCTGGAGTAGGGCAATGTAGCATTTGGACATCACGCCAGCCACCCCTGCTAAATCACCACCCTGCTTTAGGGAGCACGCTGCCAAAATTCCTCCTTTACCATTTCGGAAGAGCTTTCGCGAAGCAAGGAAACTATGAGGGCGAGGTTTGTACTCGAGGGTTACCAACAGGAGCCGTCCTAAACCATTGCTGAGGACTGAAAAAGCAGGTCCCAGTCTGAGAAGGGAGAAAAGCAGCCGTCGGAGTAGCGGCTTAACACTTGCCTCACCTGTGCTAAATGTGATGGAAGTCTTTCCCTTATCTTTTGGCACCACACAAAAGCAAAACCGGGAGATCGTGGGAGATCCGCTCCGTTACCGAGAATGCTTCGTCGCTTGTCGATTCACTGCCCTTGGTGGGAGCAGACCCAGGGTAGCGGCCCCCGAGAAACACCACAACGTAGCAAAGTAACCCCAACACCTATCTGCCCTCTGTCTCTGGATACGCCGGACAGGGACACCCCTGGCGTCCACCTCCAGAACCCAAAACACGTCAAGTTTGCTTAGGCCCGCTCGCGGCTACATTTTCCTCCCTTGTGGCAACCCAGCACTTCGCAGCATTAGGCTCAACAACAGCTGTTAATGAGCTGTTAACGAGGGTGTTAACTATCAGTGATTCCTCACCTGAGGTTGTAGGAACCTACTATGCTACTTCTTCCCCAAGGGAATGTGAGACGAGATATTTAAAGCCCCTCTTTTCTTCCTTCCTGCACCTGGCACTTATTTTTTAGCTTGGCGGTTTGATGTGTTCTCCATCAACCCTCTTCGTTTAAATATCCCCTTTCAGGCTTGGCCCCCTGCTACAGACCTCTGCTTTGGGNCTTATTTTTAGCTTGGCGGTTTGATCAACCCTCTTCGTTTAAATATCCCCTTTCAGGCTTGGCCCCTGCTACAGACCTCTGCTTTGGGAGAGTGTGTTAAATCCTGGCCTGATCCTCGTTTCCAGGCTTACCGGGGATTTCGTTCTCTTACTACTATATGTTCAAAAAGAAGGGGAAACACAAGCAGAGGCCTGTGTCTGTGATCTCGACTTCTCACTGCTTTGGCGTTGGGGTGTTTCCGAGGAAAGCTACCTTGAAGGAAATGGGAAAAAGACACCAATACTACGCGTTAAAATGGCGCTTATAGAAAGGAGGGTATCCCCTTTCTCTTGAAGCTTTAAAGAAAAATAAACACAAGGAACCCTAGGGGAAGGTATGCCTTCCAAGGAAAGAAGGGGTAGTTTTGAACGCCCAGATTCATTTCCCGCTACTGATTTCATTTTAAAAAAGCACACCAAACAAAAATGTAGTACATTTCTGTTACCATCTACGACATCAAAATAATAGCAAAATTTGTAAAATAGTGTTTAGTATGGTCAAGCCCTATCTGGGACTGAAGAAAAACTGGCCTTATTTCTTGGCTCCATTATTGGAATGCTGAAAGGGGAATTATTACACAGTAGAGACTTCTTTGGTGAAGGTCTGGCATGGGTTCATCTGAGATACTACTTTACCGAGCTGCTTGAGCTTATATAAATTGTATTTTTCTTTGTAGAATTATTATTTTTTTTTTTACAACGGACTTCTTCGCAAATCAGAGAAAAGCCCAACTCAGCAGTTGTCAGTAGGTGCCTAGCAATACATTTCTGCGAGACAGATGACAATTTTGACATATTTTATGTCATATTTAAACCAGCAAAGACCTGGAAGAGTATTGAAAGCTAGGTCTCTGCAAACAGGTACAGACAAGAGTGTTCCAGAGAAAAGCTCCTGCTGAGTAGTCAAGTAGAACTTTATTAGAGTGGACCTGAATTAGCCCTACTGGATGTGCCCTTTATTTGGGATTTTTTCATTGGCATACTTTTAGCAGAGGGCTGTAGACCGTCTTGTCTGCCCCTATTTAGGAGAGAATTTAAGAGACAATTGTGACAATGTGCATTTCTGCTTCTGGTGTGGAAGGCTATTTGCCTTCAGATCCAGAATGCGATGAAAATCTGCAGCACAAAGTCTTGCTGTAGCAGTCTTCAGATTTCATGGTTTGGTAATCCCATTTAGAGGCAATGAAAATTTTACTGCCAAAGACAAGAAGCTTTCGCTATGTGTTAACATTCTCCCAGAGAGGAGTTTGAAATCGGTCTTATAAACAACAATAGAAATCTTTGAAGGAAGCGCAAGGTTAAGCGCCCTCGGGAAGGCAGCGAGGAGGTGAGAAGCATTGCTATTGACTGGTCTAGATTAAACAGCACAGAGGAAGATTTCAATTTGATAACGTCACAGCCCTTCCTGTTTTTCTTTGCTGCTTCTGCTGACAATTTTGTAAGGTAATTAAATTGGCTGATTGAAGTCACAGTGGTCATGGGGCGATAAAGACCATTCGGATTTAATGGAATTTAGAAACAACAGCGCACTGCACACAACTCTCACAGAACAAGAATTTTAATGACTCATTCAGGGTGCTGACTAAAGCGAACGTCCTGGACGAGTTTAATTGAAAGGGCAAAGCAGATTAGCTGTATACAGTCTTTATTGAAGTAGATAGGGGAATTAGAATTATCCTTTTAAAAGACTCATTATTGCGTTATCAAGATTTAATGTAGGTTAAGAACGCTTTCAATCATGTGCGCTTTTTGGAATATCCCTCCATCCTTTCACCCCACTGTTCGGAACACCAATAGACTTATAAAAGGATTTTCCACGCTATTGTCCGATGAATCAAGTGATGAGAAATAGTTTCACTTCTTTCTGACTGTTACTTGTCTCTGAAGCGGTGCAAACTTCAAGCAATACCTCCCATTTCAATGTTGCTGATGAGTGAAATGGTTTCTGTTGTTGGAGATAAGAACCAGAGAAAAAGAGATTTACTTGCATTTCCTAAACACGAATATTAAAGATTTGCCACTTTATAAAAGAGAAAATCCTCCTGCTTTACGAAAAGCTAAACCAAATATTTTGTAGTCATCGCAAAAATGGCAGGTCTTCATCCCTTATTAATTTATTGACCTTGTCTCTTTCTTAGCTCTAACCTTCACCCTCTATAATTTCTTCCAGAGGAACAATTACTAGAAGTTCTGTCAATAATGCAAAAGAGAAACTAGAAGGTCTCTTATTTCCATTCTCCTCAATCTGCAAGGCAAATTAATGATTCCTGAATATCTCCTAATAATGTTATGCTGTAATGTATGTTGGAAGATTAGATTAAACAATATGATAACATCCTATCATTTTCAGTCGCATTTGGAATGTGGAGAATCGACAACTGATACCATATTAATACTTTTTTTTTTTTTTTTTTTTCCTGCATCTTTTGGCTCCTACTGTGTTTAACAGTCTTAGGTTTACCTAATACCTTCAATTTAAGCAAATAAAGATTTCACTAATACAAAGAATACTTAACAAGCATTAAATGATACTCATTCCTGTTACTGAGTTCAGCCAGCTCTGGATAAACTATGTCATAGTGTAACACTCTATAAACCACCAAAAAAAACCTCATAAAATGTTGGATTAAAACAACCAGACTTCACCCCCCACCAAAGATTTCATTTTAAGAGAATTACTAGATATTAACAACTTATGAAATGTTTGATGTATGTTTCACATGAAACACACATTCTCAAAAAAACATACTTTTAAGGTGTTTCCATTTCCAGATTCTTCTGCCTGGGGTAGACAAATACAGGTTCTTTGCTACTATTATGACCGGGTGTCCATAACGATGTGAGTGAAACTTTAAAGCCCTTCTGGAAATACATTCATTCACATCAGCTGAATGTCTGTTTCTTTATGTTCTATGTATTTGTTATGTCTATCTCAAACTCTTTAATATCTCCTTTTCCACAAAATGGTTATTTTCATTTAAAATATAGTTAAATTGAAATGGTAAAAATATCTGTAGATATTTCCATATGAAAAAAATAGAGAGTCACTAATTCTTGTTATTAGACTTAATAACACTCTGACAGAATAGCAGTCTGGGGAGAGCTCTTCTCCCCCCCACCTCTCTTTTATTTTATTTTACTTTGTTATTTTTATTTTTTTAGAATCTTTTATGTTACCATTCAAGTGGGATCATCCTATATTTTCTTATTTCATAAATAATCCATTTGGTTTCAGTTGTGCTGTGAAATCTTTAATGCACCAAATGATCCTTGCTGTACTTCTAAGAAGATGAGTGGAATTAGTAATGTTGTTTCATGTGAGGAGAAAAAAAATTTGAAAGTGAACTGCTTCTTTTGCACCTTAAACCACTTGATCCTTTCCCTCACTTCATCTTTTTCTTTCTCTTTTTTTTCCTTTATTTTTTTTTAGTTAGGAAAAATAATCGCTTACACACCTCCCAAATGAGTATCTGTTTAAATGCCATTTTGTAGTCCTTTTTGGCAAGTGCTATGGTCTTCTAACTTCCTGATATGGACAATTGAAAAATGGAAGGTTTCATCTCATCAATTTTTGTTTGTCTAAAAAGTAGACTTCTAATCATAGCCAGATTTTACACTGCATAAAATAGAGAGTGAAGATAATAGAAAGAAATGCCTATGTTGACATAGACACTATAACTCTTATTGGACAAAAGTTAGCTATGATGAGTATTGCTTTTCATGACATCAGAAATGTGGAGGAAATGAAAGTAGATGGAGTACTGATGTTTTTTTTTCAGATTTTATGGGTTTTTCTAACCACATACTTAACTGAAATACTCAGGAGACATTTTAACAGAGAAAAATGGATTTGTTAATGGATTTGTTCCTGACATTAAAATGTAAAAATGCTGTAACAGAAACTGCTGGCCAGTTCTGCTGAAAAATTACCAGCAAATGGGTGGTGGTTGTTTCACGGTAGGTAACTTTAGTTAGTCCAGTAAATTAGGACTTAAAAATAAATCTATTTAAATGATCCCTCAGTCTAATGAATTCTGTTGAGTTTTTGTTTGAGCATTTTTGTTCAATCCTGTTTGTTTGAGGGTGACAATTTGTCAAGTTTGATTAAAAAGAACTACTATTAAAATCTTAGGTCAGCTCTGACGGAGCGTGCCATCTAAAAATATTGTAATTGTCTTAATCTAAAAGTAACTCTTACTTTGAAACTGTTTTTCTCATAAGAAAAGCTGTTTTTCTCATAAGAAACTGTTTTTCTCAATGCTGAATTGAAAACACTTTTATTAAAATGCTCATTCATGTACATATGCACTATAGTAGATAATAATCCCGGTAAATTTATTAAGTATTCATTTATAATTGAACTTGCCAGGCTTTTATCTTTCTCTAGGAACTAAATATACGTCAGCTATATAGCTGATATATATTATCAGTTGGTGCATATTTATACTGTTATTTAAAAGTTACACAATTAGAATATGGCTTACTGAATAGCCCATAATAAAATTAACTACACCAGTAACTATAATATTTTTACAGGAAATATCTGAGTCTTGTAGCTCACAATGTTCAAATTTATGACTTTCATCTTTTTTTTTTTTAATGGGTAATCAAATATTTTAAGTGCTGCTTCAACATTTCCCATTCTAAAACCCTGAAGAAAGTAATTCTGTTAATTGGAGATCACTCAAATCTTCTGTTCATATCTGTATTTTCAGAATCAATTCTGGATCATCAGTCAAAACCAGTCACTTAAGATGTCAGTGAAATACATTATTTGATTATTCAGGGCTAAGTTGATTTATGTTAGTTAAAATCACACTATATTTTTGTTTTTGAATTTGCCATTTTCATTAGCATTATTTAATAATATAGTATATATAAACCAAATTCAATATTTTGAGAATAAATTCAACTACTAATTTCCTCTTTTTTTTTTAAGCTGGGAAGGATATACCCATTGACTAAAGATGCTGTTTTCCAGTATCAGCAAATACAACTTGTTTCACTGATCAAAAACTGCTAGTCAATCAGAAACTTTTTGTGCTATGTAGAAGTATACATGAATAACAACAATGAGCACAAAGATTACATGGGAGTGTTCTCTAAACATGGGAGTGTTTTCTAAAGTAATAACTTCATTGATATTCAACAACATTTATCCTTCTAGGCAGGAAATCTTTAAAATAAATTTCATGTTATTTATTCATTAAGGAATTAGGTAAAGAGGTACATTAGAGAAATTAAAGTCATACAGAATACTTTAAATCAGGGAATATATAGTTCTAAAAATCTTACATCATCCTATTTTTTCATATTACATTTCTTAACCTGAACAGATATGTTCAGCTTGTTATGTACATTCTACTTATTTGGACAGCTCAAAAAGGATTTTGTTATTCATACAGAAAATTTAAGAAACTATCAGCATATATTCACATATTACACAAAACAATCATTATTCTTCCTTCATATTGTGTCACTTAACATTGACCAATATCAGGACTCAACTTTAGGGAGTCTAATTTGTAATGTTATTAATTACCCAAATTCTACTCTTGTATAATGTTTGATATTTTCATGGTTTTCTATATTTAAAGAAAATATCTTGTAAGCATTTTCATTTTTAAAAATCAGATTAAAAAAAGATATTAAAACAATATCTTTTCAGTGTAATAAATATATATTTTAGAAGTTATATATTCTCCTTCCTTCCTTCCTTCCTTCCTTCCTTCCTTCCTTCCTTCCTTCCTTCCTTCCTT
>VWPW01008458.1:662913-705075 GCA_013389825.1 Crypturellus undulatus
CTTCTTATCTTACTTACTTCCTATCTTACTAGCTTCCTTCCCTCCTTCCTTCCTTCCTTCCTTCCCTCCTTCCCTCCTTCCCTCCTTCCCTCCTTCCTTCCCTCCTCTCTGTGTTTCAAGGAAGTACATCCTGCAGATTTTTAAGAACTTCGTTCTTAAGTTAGACCATTTTTTAGAGGTGCAATTTTTGGTCAACATGTTTTTGCGGGGCTCACCCTTACACCATGAGATGAAGAGCACTGGACTGCTTAGCTGTGTTCCAAAATACCCCTGTCAGTTTCTTTTCATTTTTTTTTCCGAATGATTCCACAGGAGTGGGACTGCTAATGGGAATGTTAATGAAGATGTATTTATTAAAAGGCACCAGTTGTGAAAATACAGAACACAAGGGGATTTAGAGTCATTAATGAAACAAAGGACTATTTACTTAGGCAATATATAACCATGCAATTAGGAAGATTTTTGATGTTCAATTAAAATCCTTTGTTGATGATATCTAATAAATATATATATTGCTTATATGAAGGATGGGAATATAATTAAATATTTCTGTCCAAATTTGATCTTTTTCTTAGTCTTGAAGGAAATATATACAGAGCTGATTCAGAGGAAGTGATAAACCCTGTTCATGCTTCATCTGTAAGTAACTGAGGAAAGAAAATGGAAATTTGTGAAGGATACATGTGACTTCCTTTCAGTACTGCTATATGCATTTGTCTGAATGTCCTTGAGAAAGGAAGACTATAAAATATGGCTATTATTAAGCTTTATGTCTTCAGATCTCAGCAGACTCTATCATTCACAACACTCAATATGCCTGAAGAAACTTATTTTGTGACTGTGATACGACAAAGAAAAATGCATCCAAAACCTATTAGATTGGGTCTCCTAATAACCTTTCAAACCTACCTAAAGAAAAAAAAAAAAAAAAAAAAAAAGCATTTAAAGATCGAATCAACATTGTCCAGTCATGGTATTTTCAGTATTAGCTACTTTTGACCTTCTGTGCCTAGAAGTGGAGATTTATGCATTTCTATATTTTGGAGATTGTTAACATTAATTTAAAACTTTTTGTTGGAAATTAGAGTAAGATAATATTATATGGTTATATAAACCATAAGGTCACTTTCCCACATCTTTAGGTATGACAGGGTCCTACGTTGAATGCAGGATGCTCCCTGTCTCATAAGAACAAGAGCTCTCTCCACATTGCTTTTTTTTTATTATTTTTGAGTTTGCAAAGAGGTTACAGTAGAATCTTATGGGATCTTTTTCCTGTTTTCCCAAGCAGTTTCAAAAATCCTGTTTATATTGGGGCTCCTCTAGGTATTCTTATTCAATAGAACCAATCATTTATAAGGACTGAAAATCAAAATCTATTTATATCATCTCTTCCACTGTGCTAATGTATTGAGAAAAGTAAACAGCATTATTTTCACTAACCTGCATTAACAATATATTACTGGAATTTTGATAATGAGTATTTTTATTACTAGTGTTTGGCAACTGTTTCAGAGTGACACAGTACCTTTGCAAACCAAGCATAAGAACTAGTTCTTATGGTGATAGTCTTACAAATATAAGCCCACATGAATGTGCACACGTACACACATTTTCTTGAGATGGTGGTCCAATGCAGATGCAGAAAAAAAGCAGAATAACATCTACTCTGCATGAGTTTGTTTTAAAATAATCTGGGAGAATTGCTTGAGGATCCATGAAGGGTCCTTCATGGAAGGATTCATGAGGATTATCTCTCTGCTTCCTGACAAGTAGTGTGAGCATGAGATAACAAGGAACTGTGAAGGCAGCAGAAACCTTTTGCACACAGTATGATCTTCCTGAATATTTTTGAAGCGCCAGTGAAAACAAAAATCTTTCATAAAAGAAGCTATGTAATCTAGCAAAAAAAAAAAAAAAAAAAGGAATAAAAGGATAAGCTTATTTATGAAGAAAAAAAAAGAACTAGATGTTGGCCACTGGCCTGTACTGGCTAAGGTTAAATGACTCCTTTGTATGCTACATTCTGGCTGTTCTTATGTCCTCTGCGAGGTGCAAAATTATAAAATATAGAAAACAATGTCAGTAAGCTACTGTGTTGTTACTGGATACATAGATGAAGATTAAAAACAAACAACACAGCTTTCATATATGTCGAAATAATGTGAATGCTTTAGACACTGTATAGGAAAATAAAATTTAAAAATAAATGTTAAATATCATATGTGCGGGATAGAAATGGAAAGAAACAATAAGTTGTTAGTTCTGGAGCTGGGGGCATGATGACATCCTGCATTTGCTTTTTTGTAGGACTGCTAACGAGTCTTCTTTTTTTGAAATACAACATCTCTAGGAAAATATAGCATATTTTGTAGTATGTTATTTCATAGGATAAAGAGAGTTGCTTTAATAACTTGAGACTATTCTTAGAGCTCTCCAGGTAAAATAATGATTACAGGCTGGCAAATTTCTATTCTATAAAGTCCATATGCAGTAGTGGTGTTAGTCTAATGAAAATAAGAGACATATAGGATACTATCTGTGATTACATAGACTTGTGTCCAACGATCAGTTTCTTATATTACTTCTCTCAAAAGAAGAACGTGTTTAGCAAGGGTAAAAATGCAGAAAAAATTCCTAGCGACTTGGAGCTGAGTAATTACAGAACCATTTTTAGCTTGTCTATCCAAAAAAGGATACTATTCTTTCCGGACACTGATATTAGTGGCTTAGAGACTACAAAAGTACTATTTTAAGAGCAGAGAAACTTGAGAGTGTAGTTTCATATTATAATCAAACCCTGTGTTGCTGAGAAACATGATTCTGTCTCATGAAAAGAACTATTGGCCATTGTTAGATCAATAGATCACTCTCATCATTACCTCTATAGGAGAAAGTTTATTATTCAAAATGATTCTGCAGCTCAGTAGTGGCCATTGAGAATCTAAAGCGCCAAAGGACAACTGACTCATTGGTTCCATAAATAAAACAGTGTGATTTTATCATTTGGTATCTTCACAGAGCAAATCATGAAGCTCTTGATACCTTATTAAAGCCATTGTTTTCATATGCTATAACCATTACAGAAGAAAAGAAAATGTAGTGTTTTTATCCCTATGTCGAGGTGTTTCTCATGTGCCAGTTCTAGGAGTACTTTCCTTTGGACAATATAAAATGAACAACTATAAATAACTCAACAGTTTATTATAAACGAAATGATACGGTTATGAAATAACCGATTAAAGATGAATTTGAAGACACACGGCTCAAGAATCTTGCCCTAATATTTATTCATCTGATTTAGCTTTTCTTAAAAATAGATCTCTCTAGTGCTTGTCTGAGTAGACATTGCTCTGTAAACCAGATATATGTTGGTAATACCCTGAGAAATAATGTCCTGAGAAATATGCAAATAATGTCCAAAAAACTAACCAACCAGAAAAACCCATACCTTAAAATGATCACAAAATAAGCTTTTGAATAACAGTCTTCAGAAATCTACAAATGGATATGAGCAAGTCACTTTTTACCACACTAAAAAGTCTTCTGAAAGATGATTAAAAAAGAGAAATCTGGTAAAGAAAGTGCTAAAATCAGATTTTTTTGTGCTTTTTACTAATAAGCCATATTCAATTAAAACTGGAAAGATTATATTTCAGAACTTAATGTTTCAGTTTTGAGTTTTGATAACTCAAATTCTTAAGTTCACTCTAGTCCTTTTTAATAAAGAGTGTTCCGTTTCTGACTGTATCAAGATAAAATTCTTACATGTACATTGCAAAACATAATAATTGCTTTTTAACAGTAATCATAACAGAATCATAAGACTCCATATGAAATAGTAAATAAATAAGAATGCAATTATTTAATTTTTTTCAAATATCATTCTTATTTATGGAGATAGCAGATAGATATCCTCCCAAATGAATGTGCACATATTATAGTTTAATTTCTTTTAGGTCTGCTCAAGAGGACTAAAAATAAAATGAAAAAAAAAGTTGTAAAATGATAATATTTCTTTTAGTATGTGAAATTCCGTGAGCTGCATTTGAGTCAGCATTCTGAAGTAGCTGTCATTTTGAATGAGGTCTTTTTTTTGATAAACACGTATTACTACTTTGTTTTGCAATATATTTACAGTAACTTTCTTTAAGTCTGCTGAAATAATCTTTAAACATTACACTTACTTACACAAAAGCTATAGAAATTCCACATTGTCAGCAAACCATAAATTATTCCACTCTCAAATATAATAGAAATCTAGATAAAAATCTTCTGATAATCCTGAGTGCTCAAAGAGGACTTTGCAGTGGTTCCTAAGTCTCTAAGGGAATATTTGAAAATTACTTCCCATTAAGTAGAATGGTAAATTATTAAATTATTAACGGTTGCTGAAAAATTCCTTGTGGATATTGTTTCTGTGGAAAAGGAATCTCCCAAAAGAAACAAAATCAGGTAGAAGTAGGCTTTCTTTTGTTCATATATGAACTGTTGAAACTTGTTGAAAAACAACTGCTCCAGCTTTGCTGTGCAAAACTCTACATATGTAGGCCAACAGGTACTGGTGTCAGTAAACCTTATAGACTAGTTTGCATACTTAATCCAGATTTTTTTTTAAATAAAATTATGAAACATAAATTTTCTGACCCAGTCTGTGAAGTTCTGGTAAAACCAGAGATTTGCAATTTGTTGATGAAATTCTGAACTGTTTGAGGTGAAACAGATAAGCTATCTAAAAAAGACTGACTAAAAATGTATCAATCACTTCAAATATGGTGAATATGTAAAATAGCTGTTTTATTATCAAAACTCTATCCAAGAAAAGAGTATCATAAAGTTTAATAATTAATGGCTTCTTATTCTATTTCTGCATACCATAAGCAATTATCAGATGTTTAGAACAGTTGTGATTTGATTGGTTATGAGATTATTTGAGATAGAAAGTACTGGTTATTTACTCTTTCTTTAAAAATTTAAATATCTTGAAATATTGCTGAAATAGCAGAGTATAAGTAGGAATATGGTTATAATTTGGACCATCTAACCCCTGCAGTGTTAGAACACATGAAAGTTAGCATCAAACATTAAACATTCTTTGTTTATCAATGAATATTGCATCTAGGTGAAGAAAAAATGCATCACATATTAGTTGATTTTACTTTTGCTTCCCTATTGAGTTTTCCGTTTTCTCACGCTTGCTATGCTGAGTCTCAAACTGGTAGGAGATTGTGTTTCTCTCATATTTTTTAATGTTCTGTTGCTGATATAACTTCAAGAACCCTCAAGAAGAGGGTCTTCTTGCAGGGGATTTAATAACTGAATGAAGATTGATAAACAGGAAGGTCAACACATAGCAAGTGCCTTTTTGGAGAGTCAATGTCAAGAGAATTCTGATTCAATTATGCAACAGTTATGTCTGTAAGGAATGTACTGAAGAATTTAAGAATTAATTTCTCACCTTGTTGTAGAGTCAGGAAACGACAATAACCACCTGGAATAAGGGTTTGTTGGGAAATCTGAAGTCTCAGTACTTATTCCTGCTTATGCTGTTTTATTTCAAAAATATTTCAGGGAATTTAGATTTTTAAGGGAAAAGTAAACCACTAGTATTTTGTATCTTAAATAATATTATAGCAAATGAAATCACAATTGTGGTAAGCATTTGTATGTGAATTGCACATATCAGCATATAGATTTTAATTATCTCTCTCTATATTTATATATTTAAAGCAGAGAGATGCTAACTCATTAGCTATAAGATATAAAAATAGAGTCTGAGCTGGCAACAACAAAATGTAGTGTATGGACAATAATCTTGATCCAGAACACCTTATTAGTCTTCTGGAGGAAGTTTTAGATATTCTCTTCCCATCCAAAATAATTTTGACTTGTAAACCTACACTTAAGCTAAATATTTCCTGCTTAATATTAGAGTTACTAAACACCATAGGCCAGATATCTTTCTGTACAGTCCCAGGGAAGTCAGTGAACAAGCAGCGGGAATCATCAGGAAGGATGATACAATGTGGCTTTAGAACATATAAAGATGTGACTAAATTTGCACCTAATTTTTAAGGGGGATGAGCACTTTCTATTTCATAAGAACCCGTGAGAATGGGAACACTATACAGTGACTATTAGCTAGATGTACTGGGCTTTTCCAATATTGCAATTTCCCAATTTCTTAGGATGGTTGTGTTTAGGATGATAATTTTAAACTTTTAATTGGACGCTGTTATAGACACCATTTATTCTATCATAGACACATTGTGTAGTGCTTTTTAAGGTAAATAGATTCTGAAGATAAAATATTCCATATTCCATTTTCAAGGTTTTCCTGAATCTACACTGATCTGGCTTAGAAAAATGTATCCTGGGTGGCCACATGAGGTGCAAAGCAATGCACCTCTGCAAGGAGGGTTAAATCTGGTGTTGAAAATATTTTAAGTATCTGTCTACTCAGAATTATAGTATCCAATGGCTTAAAGACTGTAATGAATGCCTTCAGTAATATCGAAGTTAAATATTCACCACAACTTGATTAAAGTTTTCGCTTTAGTTTTACAATTATTATTAAAATTTTTATACAATTTCCATCTTCAGAAAGGATTCTGCAACTTCTTTTCCAAATTTACAACAGTTTATTAAAATAATAAAATAGTTTTGAAAATCCTTCTGGGTCATCCATAGGAAAAATATGGACTCAATTTCACTGTTTTGTAAAATAAATGTTATTTTGAAGTATATATATCAAATCAAAACAGATGGATCTAGAAACAAAGCGTATGGGTGTACATATGTTAAAACGTTCTTTAGAATGGACCCCTTATGAACTCTGATATATTATTGCTGGGAAATACAACATGCTCTGTTGGTACAATTATTTTGTTGACTTTTAGATAATGATGGAAATATAATAGATAACTAAAAACAAACAAGCAAAAAATACTTTTAAAACTTAAAATCAGTGGGGGGAAATTTAATAGCAAATTACCCAACAAAATTTCTTAATAATTGCTTCCAGTGTAAGCACGTAAGTATAGCATAGGAGTAACTTTTTTTCTTCTGTTTTTAATCTGTTTGAAATGTAGACATCAAAATATGAAATACCTTCAAGCAGTAACTAAATAATGTAAATAATTTGTTTTCTTTTGCAACATATGATAGTATTCTCCATCTCCTTTCGGCTGTTTTCCCTGCTATCTCCTGGAACATTTCAGTACCAATGTCTTAATATACACATTCAGTAGACTGCAGAATGGATTTAACAATGAATGGAATTAACCTGTATGTAGGAAGGAAATATCACTAAGAGATAACTTGACAGAGTATTTACAATAAGCATTATTTTTTTCCATAAGTGTATTTTCCATTATTCTTTTTTTTTTTCTCAGAGAAAGTAAATGCTTTCTAATTAACATATTGCTTCTCAGCTAACATGCTGATGAATATGTACAATATTTCAATAATGAAGTTTCCCTCTGCACTGTGGCTACTTTAAATAAATGAGTATCGTCATACATCCACAACCCTCTATTAAGAGTCAAGTAATGAATAATAGCTCCTGGACTTCCTTGTTCCTTTTTTTTGTTTGTTTGTTTGTTATATATATATGTTCCTTTTCCATTAATTTCTTTCTTCATTAATCCCACAGCTTTATCCGTCCTTTGCAATTTCAAGCTAGAGAAAACAAATTAAGAAAAAAAATCAGTTAATTGACTTTATTTGCTTTAATGCTGCTAGTCCATATTATCTGCTTTCTTAAATTGAGTTTGGGATTGCCAGCTTTAGGGGTATTACACTGCATTTTGGGATGCTGCCAGCATATCCTGAACAAATATATTTAAATCAAAGCTAAGCTGCTTAAAATATTCATGTTATGCTCTTAGTACGGTTTAGAGAAATGTGAAACCATTTAAGGCTTGCAAACCTCTTTTATAGCCAAAAATGTATTTGAACTGTCAGGCGTATAGTCTGAATTGATAGTCACTGTTAACTTTTTTAATAGGAAATGGTTTCATTGTCTTATTAGCAATGATACTTTTAAAGGCTAATTCTTTTGAAATTTGTGGCATAGGACAGTTATGTTTTTTTACAGAGGTATAATGAATCATTTTTAGCTGCAAACAGTTGGGGAAAAGGAATATTGTTAAGAAAAAATCATACGTAGATGGAAATACATGTCTGTTATGAACAGTTAAGTATGTTTGCTCTATACACTTCACTTTTATGCACTGAGCAGAAATTTGAATATTTTATTCAATAATAATGTCAGTGTATGTGTTACTAAAGCAAAAGACAAATTCTATGAATACATATTATATTCTGGGGAGAATCTGGGGAAAAAAGAGTTTTTCATGAAGCTTTGAAATAAAATGTTGAAGCCAGTTTCTAATTCAGCTTTGTGCATTTTTTTTCCAATAAGATAAATTATCTCCTCGGAAACTGGCCTATGATAATTTTGCAGAAATCTATTTTTTCTTCAGTTCTGTCCTAACCTGTAATTGAAAAACAGTTACTGCTAAAAACAGTTGAAATTGGTGGAAGATTAGCAATGAATATGTCACTATCAGCTCTGGATCTAAGGCTTTACCATGTCTTTTTATAGACAAATTGAAATCAGTGAAAGTTTGTGTGGGTAGAGTGGAAATTAACTGAAAGCTAAAAACTGAATAAGGAATGCTGTGTTCACTTGAGAGGAAAAAAATGTAAAATGATGTGATATAATCTCATAAATTTAAATATGATGTGAGCCATCAATATTTGATCTATTATTATTAATTAATAAGGCAAAAATATTGGCTAGAAGCTATAGGTCTTCCCTAGCCAAAGTTTAATAATTACAGTCACATTATGTTAATTAAAATATTAATCTAGATTCATACTTTCAGTTTCAAGTAAACTCTGAGATGAGATAAATATCTGTAAGATGAGATAAATATCTGTAGTTTAACCAAATATTGTTACTTTTTATTCTATTTATTCTATTTTTATTCTATTTTTATTCTATTTATTCTTGAATTAAATTCTTAATTTGTTTTATGGAAAACTCTGAAGTGAGCAACTCTGAAAAGGTAGAAGACCTTCTGCATTTCAAATTAGTCTAAAGGTGATAGATTGTTGCAATGTTAGCGTGTGAGATAAAATATACTTTTTTCTCCCAACTATTCATCTAAAGCAATTACGGGCCATATTTTCTTCCTACCTGAATGAGCACATTGTTACAGACCCTCCCCAAAACCAAATTTTATTTTAAGATTTATAAACCTCGCGATTTATGCTGAAGGGGTCTGTCTGCAGACCCCCTCTGCAGGGGTCTGTCTACCTGCCCATCTCAAGCAGAACATGTCTACAAAGCTAATGCATACAGAGAATGTTAGGGGCTTTAAGCCTAAGCCCTGTCCGGGTGTAATGGTACCCTATGGAAACAGCTGATCAGCAACAGCCACCTCACGTAGATTGTCCTGTGTAGGGAAGAGAGAAGGTGCAGCATAAATATCCTGGCCCTAGCGTTAATGATAACACGATCACTGTTGAGAAAAGACTCTTGTGTGCATTTGTAAACAGGTGTATGTTGCACATATATACATATATACATATATTTTCTCTAATATCTTAGGGAAATCTTAGATCTATTTTAAATTTCTGTTGAAAAAAAGATTTTGTATCATCGTCACTATCTAAGATTTCTTCATATATTTGTGGACACATATATATCACATATATAAATATCACATAATTTCACTAAGGTAAATGGGAAAAAACCCTCCTTTCTTCTTCTCAGGTATTTGTGTTAAGCAAATGCAGATACACTGAAAGTTTTGTAATAGAAAGAAACAATCCTAAAGCAGCATAAACTGAATATAGCAAGTATAAGCTACATTAGTTGGGTTTTGCTGGTATGGTGGCAAATATGTAGAACAGTGAAAATGCAAGCAATAAAAAACTTGATAGCATTAAGTCATTTTGCATTAAAAAATAAAATAATGCAAATGACGTATTTAGAAAAAATGGAGTTCCATGGCAATAAAGAGTGATTTGCAGAGTTTATGCCGAAAACTAAACTTATGATCAAAAGGCTGAATTCTCCATTTGCTTTCACTTCTGAGTAATTCTTTGCTATGGAATTGTAAGCTTGCAAAGAGAGAGCAGTGCCACCAAATAATCTTAGCTCATCTTGCTAAATTAAGTAAAAATTTTGTGCAGAAGGCTTCTGTATAACTTTTTGTT
Source organism: Crypturellus undulatus (assembly GCA_013389825.1). Classification (NCBI taxonomy): domain Eukaryota; kingdom Metazoa; phylum Chordata; class Aves; order Tinamiformes; family Tinamidae; genus Crypturellus; species Crypturellus undulatus. The sequence goes on from VWPW01008458.1 coordinate 673,144, forward strand.
ACAAGGCTTTTGTATAACTATTCCAAATATTCCAAATATTATTACTCTGCTGCTAAGAAAAATAGAAAGGAGTAAACAATATTTCTCAGCTTCTTTTATGAAATCTCTTCCTAAAATAAATAATATAGTTATTTTGCTCAGATAATTATGTTTTAAGGTTTTGCTTAGATGATGTTTTATTTTAACTGAATTAAATAGAATCAAACAATCTGATAGTGAGAGATAGTATGGCTGTTGAGACACAAATATCTAGTCAATGTGACTAATTCATTAATGATATTTTATATACTTGGGGCATTCTATGACATGCTATTATATGGGCTTGCAGCCTACCCAGGTCAGAGGTTTTGAGGGAGTGGATTTTGTATGTATGTGAAATATTTTCCATGAGCTGTGATCCACAGACTCTTCTGTGTTTGTGTCTTCTCTCAGGAGAGTCCCAATTCCCAATTTCCTTACCAAATTAGAATCATACCCAGCCAAATGTCCCAAAATGGGCATCTGAAACCCCAATGGAACCCGTGTAGCTAAAGAACTGCCTTTGTTTTCCAATTCTGAACTTGCACTTATTTATTTATTTATTTATTTTAATTCTGTGCTGTAAAGACTTATTTCTGTATGACATTTTTGTGTAGCTTTTCCTATTTTTGCATACAGTTAAAGTATTTGTCCAGATTTACAACCTTTTCTATCCCGGTGACCTCACTATCCTTTTTTTCCTTTTTTTTCCCCTTTGACGTGCGCAGTCTTGTTCTTGCTCACATTCATACAGAATACAATACAAGAACCGTTTTATTAACCAGGCATTTTTACTCTTTCTTTCTTTTCTTTCTTTTCTTTCTTTTCTTTCTTTTTTTTCCATTTTTATAATGGCTTCACCTTCAAGAGTGCATCAAACATAAGCTATTTATCTTCATTTTGAAAGCACTTCATAGCTTACTCCTCCTTGCCATCACTTGTTGAAACATCAATTTCTAATCAGCGCTTCATGCCAGCTTCCACCACCCGGCCGTGGAACACTCTGATTTCATTCTCCCTGCCTTTCATTTTCAGTAAAATTATGTTACTGCTCTCCTTTCAGACGTCCTTAAAACTGTCCTTTGCTGTGATAGAAATGTTTTCAGTGGTTAGGCTCCTGCTGTTCAGAACCATCTATCTATCATTTAGCTCCTGTTCCCTTTTTTTATATTCCTCATCTATCCATGCCCGTATGCTGTCTTTTGTTTATACTAGATTGTAATTTTTTTTCCTGCTTGTGCAGTATCTAAATACTGTTCTGTGTTTTTACTGGTCTCTCTATGTCACCCTGATGGTTCTGTGCTCCTAAATCAGGCAGAAGATGAATCTTTGAATGCTGTCACTATGAGGAAGGTATTGAACCATGTCTTTGCCTCCCCAGATAAATTATGTGTCTGCTAGTTTATTATATAAAAGATAGCCATAACCAAGAGGGAAAAATGTAAATAATCCAGGAGATGGATCAGGCTTATGAATTCCATTTTCTCATGGCTTTGTAACTGAGGACTGAAGAAAGGTGTCTCAGAAAGGGTCAGAATTTCAGATATATCTCAATCTTCTACTTATCTTTGTCAGGGTCTTTCTCAGCCTGTCTTTTCCATCAGCTACCTGTTGGAATCATTAGGCTACTATTTCTGATCACCTGGGGACCTCCTTAAATTATTTGGGGACCTTAGGTACATGCTTTACCCTCAAGGTAGTCTCTGATATCCCTTTGCTAATCTAACCCTGAGTCATAGCTTAATTCCAAAATAAATGCACTGTTTCATTGGGTCATATTTCTCTCCTCATTATGCCAGTGTAATGTCAGTGCAGGCATGACAGCAGCGCTGCTGTAAATCAGAGTAAAACATGCCTAGCATCTTTAATGGTGTTTCATTTCATTCACATTATGTTTGTCTTTTAAACTACTTTTCAGATATAATCTTTTAATTTCCTCTCTGGCTAACTGCATAGAAATCCTAAACAGCAAGGCTGCAGCACAATGCACCATTGGCATTTAAAAACTAAGTGAGTGAGTGATTCCTTATGGAGGCTATCTATATATATGCATATATGTTTATATAAAGAAAACCTATTCCTTCCCTCCTGAGCAGCTAGTTTTCAGTAATTACCATGGAAGTATTAACATGGAAAAGATCTTCTTTCTGTTTTTCTGGAAAAGATTCACTGTGCAATCTTGTGCAACCACTGCATAGTTCAGAAGCATTCTTGCAAAATTGAATATATACTACTGCAACTATACATACTACATACAACTATAAACCCCTTTGCTGTTCTTGTGCTTTCAACACTCTTTTTTCCATATATCTGTTCAGAACTTAGTCCTAAAGAATATGTCTGTGGAACATGGTGAGACAGAAAGTCCTTCCCATGGTTTTTTTCTGAATAGTGTTTCCTCTTCTTGGAGAAAAACCATATTATTTCCAGTATTCCACTATAGTTCTTATTTCTTGCAGGCAAAGGCAAGAATTCTCCCAATGAGAATATTAGTTTTACAATGAGCATCAGATATCAAAAAATTAATCTAATTGTAATATTTCATGAGAATATAGTGAATTTGAAAAAATACAGAGCAAAACATCCTGGTGACTGCTGACTGCTACTCAGCTCTCACTAATTCTTTATTTACACAGTTGGGCAGTTGGGCAGTTGGATTTCTATTCACATCAGTGAAAGTTCACTGTTTGAGAGACTACTTGAACACCACTGAGGGGATATTCCTTCCAAAACAAATGCAAAATTGAGATGTCTGTTTCCTGGATCCCACAGAAATGGGAAAGAGTATGTGGAAACCCATTAACCCTGATTGACTTCTAATTTTGTACCTATTTACTAGCAAGGTGTGCCTGCAAATATTTTACCTCTCTCTCTATTGGTAGTTCATAATGTTATTGTCCTTTTGTGATAGCAACATGATCAGATTTAATTCAGTTTGTCACACATCCTTGGGTCTGTTAGGTTTTGATAATCAGTTTGAGCAGCAAGATGAACATATCACACTTCCAGAAACAGATCAAAATTCATATGCTTATAAGAGTCCTGCTGAGGTGATTGGCAAGATTCCCTGTATTGAATCTCAGAACCAAGCTGGTTAGAAATGCTTTGAAACACAATTTATACCACCTGAAATCTTCAGCCCCATTTCTTCAAATTTAAAGTAAACTCTCTCTCCTGTTTAAAGGTAATGATATCTCTCAGTTAAAGACCTGCCCCAAGCTCCACTCTTGCATGAATATATCTGAAAAGTTTTCTAATATCCTTCAAAATGTGAATTTCTTATTTCCTTATATAAGCATTAATTTATGATTTTAGTCCAGGATAAATGATAGTTTGGGGATATGTTCAGGAGAATCTTGTGTAATTTAGTAATTTGGGTACTGGATCAAAAATTTTCTGTTCAGCTTAATAGCAATGAGATGCAAAAGTAAACTGTTTTTGATTAAACTGAAAATTCAGGTTTTGGAAGTATAAAAGTACAAACATCATCAAAGTAATTTTATTTCAAACATTTATATGAAAACGGAATGTGCTGACAAGTTTGCAGTGCCCGACTTTTGTGCTCTGTTATCTTAATCAGCATCATAATAATATTTGCTTATTTATTGCAATGCCTAACCTTGAAAAACCACATCTCAAAAAGTAGAATCTTCATCCTGAGCTAGGTAATGATCATCTGTCTTGGACGCATGAAGAACTAGAGGAAACCACAAAAGATGGTGCATGGAACAAGGAATGGTCAAAAAAACTTTATTTTTAAAGAAAAAAAACCCCACTTTTTATTTGAAAGAAAAGCAGACAAAATGTCTAGTTTTCATATATTTATCTAATATTTTATGGATTTATCCAGTATATAGTGGATCTGAGTTAAATTTTTGCCCTCTACATAATGCAGATTTAAACCTGTATCTGCTGAAAACCTACTGCTGATGTTGTTTTAACTTTTGTAATATAATTAATGGTTTATTGAGGCAGAGAGAGATTATAAGAGGAAAAAAAGTCTTTCTAGCTTAGTGATTAGTGGACTTGCTTGGAAGAGTCCAGGATATAAAATAAGATTTTTTTTATCCCTTGGCTGTTAAAGGGATAATAATCCTTGAGGCAAAAGATTGAGCCCCATGACTCCTCCTAAACTGTTGAATTCTACATCTTGATTCATTATGTAAAACTGAAATGCTATGACAAAGGAATTAAAAGCATTTCTCAATTCCATTCACTTTGAATTTTCAATAATTTGTTTGTTAATACAATCAGCTGCAGAGGTAAAGTGGGAACTTACATTTTTGTAGTATTTAGGATAGTGAGTGTATTTAGCATGGGAAAATATTCTCTAATCCATCTTTTCCTCTGGCTGTTGTGATATTTTGTGTGAAGCCAAATCCAATAGGCATGCTCTAATAACACTTATCAGATCAAGCACTACTGGCAAAACAGAAGAAGGAATTGCTCATGCATTTATGTACCCTAGAAGGTCTAAGCCTGACCTGCGTACTGAGCTATCTTGCTACGGTTGAAATTGAAGCACTTCTAGGTATGCAAAAAAAACTCCAAACCCAAAAACCGAAAAGCAAAAAACTCAAACAACAACAACAACAATAAAAAACAAACCTTTAACAGATTATAGAATTTTAAATAAGAAACAGGTTTTATTGTCATTTGGTGCCAAAGATGTAAATGCTGGAATTAGATGGCAACTTAGGCGAATGAGAATCAGAATTTGGGCATTGGGCTTTGGATGTAATAACTACATCTATATAACAAGAGGAAAGATATGAGAGGGCATTGTTTTAATTAAACTGAAAAACTAACACAAAAGTCATGCCTCTAACTCAGAGCTAGGTACTTTCTTAGTTAATGTCTTTTATCACTTATTTTCTTTAAGGACAATAGCTTGGTAATTTATTAAAACTACTTTATGAAATTTATATGCACATTGAAGCTGCTCTAAATATGAGAATCAAGGAAAACCATTAAGTATGAAGGAGACTTCTTGTAGGAGCATGGGTAGTGTTTCTGCAACTGTAGAATATTTGTGGATACTCAAAACCAGACTGGAATCTCTTCCCATACTAGAAGAGCTAACTGTATAGTCCCTCTTCCCTGCAGAAGACTATCACAGTGAAACATAAGTCAAACATACTTAGAAGAAACACCTGGTGTACAGTACATATAAACTTTTTGCCATTAGATATAAACATATAGATTTATAACATATATAAAAATATATATATATATCAAAATCATATTGATGAAAATGAAAATGATTGATTAAGAAATTTATCGCTTCAGGGAAGACTGAGAATTTGAGAGTGCATACGGAACAGTCTTTAGTCAGATCCAGATTATCAAAAAGTTTTCTATATCCAAATCAAATTCTGAGATTATTGCCTGTTTTAGGATTGATGACTGTTCTTCTCCCCTGAAAAATACTGAAAGGACTTACTTTTATTGAATGTCATACTTCTTTTATTCTCTTTCTTTTTTAGTCTCAAAACTCCACTGCTCTCAGTCAATGTCTTTGTTCATTGTTTTGAGTGACGCGGATTTCTGGTTGCTCTCTAGAAGGTATTCAGTTTCTATGATAAATCTGATTTACAAAGCACTCCAAAAATAAAAGATTCAAAAACTAGCTACAATATTATAGAGACCATATGCAAAAAGGCCCTAAAACAAAATTAGAAGAGGCAAGTATAATTACTTTTAATATGAAAATCACTCCATATATATCACTCCAAATATAAGCATAAGGTAACTAAGGCATGATTATATTTCTCATAGGGTATGATTATATTTATCCTATTAGAGTATAAAAATATTTGTGTAATTTATAAGATCTTATTATTTAAGGGCTTTTTTTGCACTAAAGTTAGTCAAAATAACAGACCAGCTTCATCTAGCCCTGACTAGATGTTTGAATTTAGATTATAGGAATGAGGGAAATCCACATGGCAGTTTCTCTAAAATTCTATATTGTCAGTCTAGACAGAACCCAAATTGTCATACTCCTTATGTATTTGACATTCTGAAGATTGTTTTGGGAAAGCATACACTTCATTCCAGATATGTGGTAAAATATGAATATAAAGGCTACTAACAGTAAGTTAAAAAAATTCTTTACCTGAAAAACAAATGAGAAAAAACAACAACAGCCACAAAAACAAAAGCAGGGTCATCTCTTCTTGGAAAGGTTCTTGGAACTAGAAAAATGATAGATGCATGCGTGATTTCATTGAGGTCACTACTACTGTAATAGAAAAAGTAGTATATATTGTGCTGTAGTCTATGCAATATTTACATTAATGGTTTAAAAATATGTTTTACAAAATGGTTTAAAAATAAGTAAAGAAATATCAATTTATTTACTTACAGGCAAAAATAATTATTAAATCTATTGCCAGCAAAATTAGTTTAATGTGGGAGGAAAATCAAGTCTCTATTGAGATTTCTTTCCTTAAAAATCATAAATATATTAACAACAAAAAATGTCATTTGATATTTATGAAGAACATTAAAAGCACTATTTAATTTTATAGAATATAAAATGTTACAATGAAAATATTTAAGCATAAACTTTCCTCTAGTGAGAAGGCATGCTATAAACATTCAGATTTTTTTTGTGTTGCTGCCTTGTCATGAAATTTTATTACGTGGAATCTTTGGTTTTAAATTTAATGGCATATGCTTAGATTATGAGGAAAATATGGTGTTTGAAAGGTTTTGTGTGTCATATGCAGCTGTTGCTGAATTCAAAGAAATAGTGTCATCAATATGTGAATGATAAATCTGAGAAAACTGGAAGGGGATAGTGCTGCATACCTTTGCTTGGTTTTGGGTAATTAACTCTTTAGGATTGCCAAGCTGTCAAAAAAAAAACTTTTACAGCACCCTTGAAAATCTTACATATTATTTTCACTTGGACTGCCTATCAAGAACAAACAAACCAAAACTTTTAACCAGAGTAGTAGCTACTGTATCTCTGTATTATCTTACAAAGGCATACTTTATGGGCCGATGTCTTAGTCTGAATACAACCAAACAGATTCATTTTAATTGCAATATCTTCTTGGACTAGGTTAAGTTGAATGTATCCGCTGTCTGAAAGACCTTTTGGGCCTGGATGGTGTATTTATATCAAGTGGAACGAGGGTCTGGGCCTCTGAGTACCAGAAATATGTGTCCACGGAGACTGAACAAAAAGGTGGCATTCAGGTCCAGCTCTAGGAATTGAAAGACCTAAATACAGATAAAAGTTACAGGCAAATTGAAGCCCTGGTATTAACACATGACATGATCAAAAACGAATTCATATTTTCAGCTTTAAAATGCAAATTAGTAAGTTAATTTTAGATGTGTCTCTTTGCTTTCACTTTTTTAGTTTGCTTTCTTTTCTCTCTACTTCGCTGTGGAACTGCATTTCAGAACAAGTATGCATTTGTGTGTTTGTGTCTACATATGTCCACCTACATTTTTAGAAGTGACATGATCACGAGTGTCAAATCTAAAGTATAGAATATGATTTACAGGAAAAGGATGAGACATTGACATTTGTAAGCTCCTTTACACTATTATATATTGGAAACCTAAAAATGGAAGCCCAAAAATGGTATCACTGCCAAGCTAGCATAACTTTCCTTCCTTGAAACTCTGTTATAAGTCCACATAACTCTGTTATAGAGAGATAGAGCAGAGTTATTCTTTGATTTTTCAGTCTCTGATATATATACTATTTTTTCTTAATTTTCATATGGAACTGTAAGAACAGACACAATTCATGGGAAAATTATCTATTAGATAGATAGATTTCCTTCTTTCCTAAACAGCTACCTAATAGATGTCCTTGTCTTCCATTATTTTGCAAAAACGGCTAATGAGAAAAATGCAATATCCATCAAAGTATAGCACAGAAGTTAATTTTATTAGCAGATGTTTCAAAGTCTATTCTGCCTGTTTTAGATTAATTTCTACATTTATGAAATTAACTTTTGGAGCTTGAGTATTGTGGAACTGAATGGATTCTTTTCCTTCTCACTCACCCTTCCAGCTCCATCCAATCCCAAATGCCAAAAATTCCAGTTACTTTTTGTTTCATTCTTCCCTTTTATAGTAATCATGTAGCTGAATAAATGAAATAATGTAAAGATGTTCAATGTTTGGATTTCTCTTTGACAAAAATCCTAGGTAACATTGTGGAATTTATACTAATTGATATTTCACAAAGCTTTGGAGAAATATAAGAAGTAAGTTTTTTAAAATAGTTTGATCCTCAGTAATTCCTTTCACAGAAGATGTAGAGTAGCAGATGTATATTTTTATGTTTATTGATGTGATAGAAATCGCTCATTGCTAAAAAATTACATTTTTTGTTGGATTGGAAAATAAATGTTTTCTTATTTTTCCACTAACTTGATTACTTGTTCCTATTTCATAATACTCAGAAAAAATCATGGAAAATTGCAAGGATTATAAAAATGATTAGATACAATAGAATTTTAATTCTGGGAATTTTAATTATTCTGACAAAATGTAAGGGAGATGCAGCAGAACACTTTTTTTATTCTGACTTCAGCTTACTTTGCATAAAGATTATTCTGGATTAATACTTCCTGAAATAAATCTTATGTTTGATCTTTGACTAGATATAAATTTAAATATTACTATGCATTAACAGGAACATTTATGTGGCACCAAAATAGTCTAAAACAACAGGCTGAAAAAAAAAGAAAAAAAAGAGCTCTTTTGCTTTAAAAAATGTAGAACAGTATATTCTATGTTAGTGATATTCCTGGTTGAGGGTCAAAATCATTTTGGGTGATGGATTATGAGAGATTTTGAGGTAATCTTACAGTTTTGGTCGAAATTCTCATCATTATATTTGAATATGATTAGACACTTGATTTTGATTGTGGTAATAATTCTGATAGTGAATAGAATCATTGGTAACAATTAGTAGAAAAATATTACAAAATACTACAAAAATGTTACAAGAGACTGATAAGCTCCTTCACTGGTCATTCAACAGTCCTTTGCCAAGCAGGAAGAGATTTTTTTAAGAGACTTTCCTTTGGGCAGTGGCAGAAATTTTAGAGGACCATTATTTAAGTGGAAGTTTTAATAAGACTAACTAATGTTCTCAATTTTATAGGGCAACCTTTGGAAAAGTAACAGAATTGGATGGGGGGAATCACCTGGAAGGAGGAAGCATACTTATGGATAAAGTGAGAGTTGTCCAAAGTCAAGATGATTTAAACCTTGAAAAGGAATGTCGTATGAGAAAGATTATTAATTAGCTTTATAAATAAAAAGAAAACAAGGAAAGATGGCATGGACTGTTTTCTAGTGAAGATGAAGTGTGTATAATCTGAGAATGAGCTAAAAATTAAAAGCTTTCTTGAATTCCCTTCAGTAAGAGTAATGATGGCTGTAACACAGAGTAGAGCATGGGGCAAAGGAAGGAAATAGCTAGTATTGAGAATTTGAAAGTAAGTAAGTGATCACATATTAAAAATTCAAACATATTAATGCTTTCAAAATAAAGGACATAGATAATTTCCTTTCCCATGTACTGTGTAAAAAGGGCAAGATTTTAATAGATATAGGTGTTACTAAATAGCAGAGCATTACTAAATATGTAATCTCTGTTTATTCATGCTAAACAGTAGTCAAAGGTTTTTTGACATATTTTTAAGGAAAGAAGACTTAAGACACAGATTCTAAAATCAAACAAGACAGTTTATGACCTGTAAATTTAAATATGTTAAATCTTTGAGAAATTATTTTTAGAGAATGTAAATGAATAGGGCTGATATTTTTAAACTTTAGTAGGTTATTTAACTTGATGCCACATGGGAAATGCTTTAGAAAAGGTGGCCTTTGCAAGTAGAATGGGATGATGTGAAACTGATAGAAGCAAGGATTATGCTGTTGGACAAGAAGAAAGTTAAAGGTGATGTTACACAAGTTCTGCTTTGACACAGATCCTTCTTAATGTTAATAATATTACCATGAATAATAGAACTGTGAGGGTGAAATCAGAGGCTGATAATACAGAAAAAGTCAGTTCTCTATAGAGGACTGGATGGCACTGAGAATGGGATAGTAGAAATATGATGGAATTTAATAGGTGCAATTTGTTCATAGTTAGGATGTACTGGGAGATGAGTGTGGGTGAAAAAGAAATAATTAAAAGAAAAATAAATACCAGAGTACTAGGAATGTCTTTGGGAAGAGATCTAGACTTATGCTCACCCATAATCAATAAAGATAGATACAGACTGAAACAGGTGCAGAGGAATGGAGGTGAGATGATCAGCGGAACAAAAACCTGACCTGCAAGAGAAGACTAGAATAGGCTAGCCTCGTCAGCCATTTCAAACGTTTGTGAAAAAATCACTGTGATCTCTTCGCCTCATACACTTCCTGTGCAGCAGAGTTACTTAACATAAGGGACACTGCTGGGACAGGAACAAAATATTTCTCTAACACTTAGGACTCAATCTCAGAGAGTTTCTTAATTCCTCTTCAAGAGGAATGGTGAGAAAGACACAAAACCAGGTCTAAGGTAGAGCTGAGTAAAACTAGGCAATATTTCTGTTACAAGTTTTCTTGCATTTGCAGCAAATGGATTGAGGATTTAAGTGGTTCCTTCTTGTCCCGTGTTTCTATATATCTGAAGAGAATTTATTGTTACTATAGTAACAGTTGTCGAAACTGAATTCCTTTACTATTCTACTTGCCCAACAAGCATGGACAGTGAAAGAATGGATTTCACTTTGATAATTTTTATTGACCCTGAATGGTACATCAAAAATTAGATGGAAATACTTTTGAGTACAACTGCATAATGGGCATATGGCTGATAAATTATCCAGCATATTAAATTGTCTTACCCTTTTTGGTGTTTGTGTTTAATTAATAGCTTTAACTTTGAGCAATGGAAACTATTTTTAGATCAAAACAAAATGAAAAACATTTGCTACAAGATCAAGCAATGTAATTTTGCAAACATCAGTGAATATCAGGTATCCAAATCAAAAAGAACATCTTTCTAATTAAATTTTAATGAATTTATTTTAGTTTCATTGATTTGCATGGGCAGTTGTAGCACTTGGATATCATATATTCACAAAATGTTAAACAATTTTGGTACACTATTTTTATTGAAACTGTAAGAAATTTAAGAATGAGAGCTTTGTGTTTGGACACTGTAATGTTTTTAGCAAGTGGGCCTGCTTTAGTTTGGTTTTCTTCTGATGTCTAGACAAAACTCCTGTTATTACCCAAAGCTACTACAAACATGCATTATGGAGCATAACACACACAGTCAGTATGCCAGTGTCTTGAGATCATTTCATATTTTGTGAAATAAAAATTAGATGAGGTCCTGTGGTCTGAATTTGTGCTTGGTCTGTGAATAGTAGCACAATATATGCCTGTATCTTGAGTTTTCTTTGTACAACGAGTAACTTAAAATAGATTCTTTTTCTGGATGTGAATTTGTCTTTTTAAATTCTCAGTGTGAATTTTCTAAATCTAAAGATAGCATCTAAACACTTAGTGTTCAGGTACTATATGGACAAGAACTGTACTCCACCGACTAACTTCTTAAGACCCTGCAACACTAGGATATCAGTTGTTCTAAGAACAGGAAAGAACTGCAATCATAGTGAATTTTCAGTGTTGAAAATGAAGAAAAATGCATATTTAATGATATCTTCCGTAGTATGTTATTAAATGTCATCTTGTTGAAATTCGTTTATATGTTACCTTAACACAGAAAACCTTAAACACAGGAAATGATTATGGAAAAAGAAAGTCATGACAATAGAATACTGAGAAATGTTAGAACCTGTATTACTTTTTCATCCAATATGCAGCTGACATTATAGACAGCTATTATTCAGATCCCTCTAAATAATGCCTTGGAACATATTTAGTCTATGATGACTTCCTTATTTATTGGAGGGTGCTTTTATATCTGTCTGATTCCATGTTCACAGACTTATATAATTATACACCGAAAGACAAAAAAAAATGTAAATGAAGGTAGGCATTGTATTTTTCAGAGAGGATAAGAATGTACTGCACTACTCAGCATACACTAATATATACAATATTGCAAGGCTGGAAAGATGTTGATTTGAAGTACATCAAATCATACTGTTTCCATTCATACTGAACTGACATTTCTCACTGGTAAATATATATGACTGAGATGCGATGCATAGGAGAAAAACTGTTCTTAAAGAGTTCAGGACTCTGCTCTTATTCACAAATAAAAGTTCACATTTTCTTGAGGTTAAAAGGAAGTGGTAAAGCAACAGATTAGATGATAAGACATTGGTTAAGAAAATCTCTTCCTTTCCTTTACCTGCTCCAATAGTTCAGTGAGACTGACTAAGTTTGACTGTATTTTCACTTTACTTTTAAGTAATTAACCCGTGGAAAAAGAAAGGTACAGTGATACAGAGGACTAATATTTCTGTCCAGGACAGGTCCAAGGCAGGTCTGAAATCTCAGTGTTGACTGGATAATGATTCACTGTTACTGAAATGTAGAAGGTTAAAGGGTGAAAGGAAGAAATGAAGGAGGGAGGGAGGGAGGGAGGGAGGAACGAAGGAAGGAAGGAAGGAAGGAAGGAAGGAAGGAAGGAAGGAAGAAAGGAAGGAAGGAAGGAAGGAAGGGAANGAAAAAGAAAGGTACAGTGATACAGAGGACTAATATTTCTGTCCAGGACAGGTCCAAGGCAGGTCTGAAATCTCAGTGTTGACTGGATAATGATTCACTATTACTGAAATGTAGAAGGTTATGAGAGAAAGGGAGAAAGGAAGAAATGAAGGAGGAAGGAAGGAAGGAAGGAAGAAAGAAAGCAAGCAAGAAAGAAAGCAAGCAAGAAAGAAAGCAAGAAAGAGAAAAAGCAAGAAAGCAAGAAAGCAAGCAAGCAAGAAAGAAAGAAAGAAAGAAAGAAAGAAAAAGTTAACGGAAATAGTCTTTTCATCACATAGCTATTTTACTTAAGTAACACTAATACTCAAGATACTGTTTTAGCGTACAAGTGAAGTGCAATATAATTGCAAGATAATCTATGTTAAACCTTTAGTCCATATCTACTGAAAGAATGATCTATTTTAAGAAGCAAAAGAATATACACAAAAATAAATATTTCTTTCTCTCTTTAGAGCCTGCTGGCTGCAACAATAGGGACTGAAAAAAATTGTATTTTTACGAAAAATGCAAAAGAGCAGTATGATTCAGGATAAGGAGGTGTAAGGATAGTTAGGTGTATCAGCACATCATTCAGCTTCTTAGACCATGTAGCCACACAGGGCAGGAAAAAGGATTTATCCCATCTTATGTTAGGTATTTAAACGGGACATGCTGTATATCTTCAGATAACTTTCTGTTGAAATTGGTGGGATGAATGTAGTTCAGAATTACTGAGCAATTTTTGCATTCACTAGATAGTGCCATATTTGTACAACTTTATTTACATACATTATGGCCAGAATTTTATCTACTCAACCCCCAACACGTGAAAAATAAGAATCAGGGTCACACATCTACAAAGTTTTCAGCAATATGAACTCTACAATAAAGCTGAATTTTCCTCAAAATTGCAATTATATCTTTTCTTGGCCCTTAAAAAGTTAGCTGGAAAAGCTCTTTATTATTGTTCACTAAAAAATTCAGTTCTGTTTTGTGTTTTTAATTTGCATAGTTTATTTCAAAATTCTTCACATATCCTATCTTTCTAAAGAATTTAAAGTAAGCTGGTATAAATTTACTGTGTATAAACTTGAAGTGTTCAATCCACATAGAAAATAACAGAAAATACAGTGAATTTTAAAAACTTGTATGAGATGAATGCTTAATTATTCCTCAGTTAAATGTTCCTTTGTATAATTTTTATAAACCATCGTTTCTTCTACCTGAAAAATTTGTAGATTACCTAGCTTCATCCATTTTTTTCCTTTGCTTAATTAATTCTGCATAATATAAATATTTTAATGAAAGATAAAAATGTTTTTAAATCTAATTCATCAAAAATATTACTCTGCAGCATTGTCAATAAGCTCTTCAGAAAAGGTATGTTCAGCAGGCCCCCAGAATGTCTGCTTAAACAGTGTTTCAATCTTCACTGATGCCAGGCGTAGCTTAATAAGTTAAAACAGTATCCGGAATTACTACTAGCATTTTAATGCCAGAAGTGTAAATATAGCCATTATCAAACAATAGCCCTGCATGCCTCCCTGGAAAAGACCTGTGTGAAAATATGTATGCTGAACACCATCCTTGATCGGCCATTGTTAATATGTGTTTGACAATCTTTCTTTACTCACCAGCATTTGCATAACTATGGAAATATATTCTGATGCAGGTTAGGTTAGTGCATTCTTGCAAGAAGAGCAAGACAGGAGTAGGATGTGCATCCTATCAAGCCATCAAAATGAAGAGAATTAGAGGCAATGGGGTTTTTGTCTATTTCTCAAATACAGCTGAGAGGCACAGCCTGATGGAATAGGATATACTTACTTTCTTTGCATCTCTGACAAGCCCAAATTGATTGTCTTCAAGTGAAAGCAACCTACCATTACAAGATACTAAACCACATCATTCTGCATTTTTACTCTGATCAAGGCGGCTTTTATTTTGATGCTTCTGCAAAGCTGGCCTGAATCTAGATCAACATATTACTCCAGATATATGGTTGTATAACTCTGGCATTGAAATATTCACTGCGCATCTACATAATCATGTGATGTTCCCCCATGCTGCCTACTTATCGCTGATATGCAATAGGCTAGTGAGGGTCTGTAACAGTCAACAACTTTTATGTAGAAAATGCATAATTTCCTGCACCAATAATTTTATCATATCTCTAAATGCTCTCTGTTGTGATATTTAAGTTATGCAAACATAACAGAATCATTCAGTTGTTTAATAAACATGTATGAGAGTTCATATTGCTGGTGAGACAGAAAACCAGAAGAAATATGAGATTTATGAATGTCAGGGTACCGATGAGGGAAGAAAAAAATCTTTAAGAAAAGAGGTGTGGGATATTGACCTCAGTATTTTAACAGTCACATATACCTGGGATAGTCCTTCAAAATATATGACAAGTTATGGCCTAGGGTTATGGTTAGTGATTGTTACAATATCCAAATACTTCCCATTTACTATTTTCTAATTAAAGTAAATTACCAGTAGTATTGCCAGGGTGGAATCAACTTCCATTTTTAAAACTTGAGGTAAGGAATAAACTTGAGTTTAAGCCGAATTGTACCTTAACTAGTGAGAAAGAGAATATGAATGAGAATAGTAGTACATAAATTATTGAAGTTTGTTCAAGAGGAAAGTTGGAAAAGTAATTCCCTTTCTTGGTACAGCAAAAATCAATTATTTATGTATTACAGGCCCTAAGCATGTATTTTCAGTCTTGCCTGTAACCTGCCAGAACCAGAAGTAAACTACTAGGTTAGCAATAAAATGAATATCCCAAGCAGAAGCAGAGTCTTTGTATTAAAAGCAAACAAAATCAGAAGCCCAAGAAGTCACCTAGACAACACAGTTTTAAAAGCAAGTCCTTTCCAGATAAAATATTTTTAAGACAAATATTTTTAATATAGAATTCAAAAAGTTATAATGCATAATGAACAGAAAAGAAGTAGGTAGACTGGGACTACTCATTCTTGCCTGAGGCACTCCAGACTGGAGGGAAAACCTGCCATACAGGAGGTGTTGCTTGAGCTGTGAAGCATGCAGCAAAAGAAAAGAAGAAAAACAGTGAAGTTTAGAGTTGAAGGGAATTTTTTGAACTTACCAAAATTTATTTGTTAAATATTTATTTTTATTTATAAATATTGTTAAATATTTATCTATTTTTAGTTAATATACAATTAAATTATACCTCTGTTTTTGGTATATATAGGATTATCTCATATTTAGGTACTGTGAAGCTAGCTAGCAAGCTATAGAACTAAAATAATGTTCTCTCTTAAAAAAAGCAAAGAGCAAATAAACAAATACTTCCCCTTGAGAGTAATCTGAAAGCACAGTATTCAGTAAGACTACATACAGACTTTTATAGCCTATTCTAAGTAATGAGGAAACTGGAAGGAAAAAAAAAGGCCTGAAAAGAAAGATAAATCATGCTTGGTATTAATTTTTTTGGATGTCTTGCAAATTCTATTCTCATTTTTTTTCCAGAGCATAAGAATTGAGCATATTGACAAGTGAGAAATCCTAAGTCTATTTTTCCCAGAATATGAGTCTAAAAGAGATTTTTTTTTCAAAATGTTACTGTGGAATCAATAGTGATTGCAGATACTTAGTAACAACCAGAGTATAGTCAAGAAGTAATTCTGCTTGTAACAAAAGAAATCTGAAGGCAGTAAATCTTAAGTCTTTTTAGAAAAGTTAATGTGATCTGCAAATCTTCCTAAGAAATTGCAAAATGCATGACATTACCAGCACACAAGATGAATGGTAACTACATGTAGTCTAGACTATTTCCTATGTTTTGCTATACAAAGGGACTAATGGGCAATGGTTAGCTTTTAGCAAAACACTTATGTTAATATATTCTGTGATCTCTCCTCCCCTTGGCTTATTCCTTTGGGGAGGAATAACCCCAGGCACCAGTACAGATTAGGGGTTGACCTGTTGGAAAGCAGCTCTCCAGAGAGCAATTGGAAAGTCCAGGTTGACAACAGGTTAACTATGAGGCAGCAATGTGGCCAAGAAGGCCAATGGGATCCTGGCTGCATCAAGAGCAGCGTTGCCAGCAGGTAGAGCGAGGGGATCCTGCCCCTCTCCTTAGCTCTGGTGAGGCCGCACCTGGAGTATTGGGTGCAGTTCTGGGCTCCCCAGGACAAGAGGCATGTGGAGCTGCTGGAGAGGGTCCAGCAGAGAGCCACAAAGATGATTAAGGGACTGGAGCATTTGTTGTATGAGCGCAGACTGAGTGAGCTGGGCCTGTTTAGCCTGATCTTGGTTTAGGAAACAGTCATTTGATCCTTATAGGTAGATGTTTTTATCTAGACTTTTCCCTATTGTTTTTACCATTAGTCCACTAAAATCTGTTTACTTGCTAAAGAAGAGCTTTGGCAAGCCCTGCACATATTAAAAGACCTTGCATATTTAGGGCAAAATTTAAAAAGGAAGGAGTTTCATGGTTGGTCATTTGTATAGATCATATTTAGGGCAAAATTCAGAAGAATGAAAAATTCAGAAGAATGAAAAGACACTGAGTAGGGATCAGGATCATGAAATATATTGAAAGCTTGTCCCAGAGAGAAGAAAAGAAGAAGTGGAAAGTGTTTTAGATTGATTGGGTTGGGTAGGTTGAGTTTTTTTTTAATTTCATTAGAAGTAATGGCTATTATCTTTTAGATTAGGCTTTTCCAAGCCCTGACAACAAGGTACTTTGTGATCATATGAGTTACTTTAGGGGGTTCCCCAGGGATATGAACATGAACTGCAGTCAGTTAATAGTCACTAAGGGAATACAACCCCGAGAGGCACATAGGACTGTTATTAGGGAATAACAAAGAGAGCACAGAATGCATATCCAATCTAGTAAAGTGTTTAAATAATATATGTTAAAAACAGTAAGACCATGACAAGCACATATCCTATTCCCTACAAGAAAGGGAAAAAAAAGAATAGAGAAAGAATATCTCAAGTGCTGACTTCGCTTCTTGAGAATGTTGCACTGAATAAATGCCAATGCTCAAGTGCCAGCAACCCCTCACTTCCTTTTAGAAGGGGCAGAATACTGATTTTTGATTTTTAGTTTACCACATTTTGGTACTGCAGACAAAATCATATGCAAAGTATTTATCTTTAGAATGGAGTTGAGTAATTAAGAATTTACAAGACCTGTGGGTCTTTCTCAAGAAGGTGGATGCAGTAGGCTACTTCTGTTTTATTTCTCAATGAGCTTCTTGGAAACAGATGGATTGGCCTAGAGACTTGGAAGGTATAAGTAGGTAGAGGCCGCATACCCATCTCATGTAAAATATTTCTTCATGTTGTTTTCTTAACAGTCACAGAAAGTTTGAACTGAGCTCAGCTGTAATCATGTTACGCAAGTACCAGTAAGATATGCTAGTTAGTGGTTTTCTTTTACTTTTGTGTAGAGATATCTTTATTATCCTGGTAGAGTAAAATATATTGAGATTCTCCTACATGCACCTTGGTCCTTGCAAATAAATCTACTTCTGATTAACTGAGGGAGAAACACCTCATAGAGACATTGTGTTCACATGGTGAAATCCACTTTGCACCAAGTCTCACTGGCAGCTAGTCTTTCAATTTGGAAAGATCTGGAAGGAGTGAGTGGATTTGTGGCTCTCCGGTGCTAAGGTTAGATGTTGTGGTTTGTGCCTCTCTGGTGCTAAGGCTAGATGTTATTGGTTTGAGGCATGGATAAATCAGTGACTTTTCTAAAGAGAGAACAACATTTCTCTTTGCAGCACCTGTATCTGAGACCGCAGGCAACCTAATCTCTTTCTACTAGACTTTCCTGGTCCTGAGCTTGTCCAACAGGGGCAACAGGACACTGAATAATGTGTGTACTTCCTTTCACCTATCCAAGTGGGAAAAAAGGTGTTTTGTCCTCGTTAACTTTAATGCTTTCTGTTTTGTACCGGAAATAAAGTATGTGCCATTTGATCTCAGATGTATTGTTATTTGAATTGCTACACATCTCTCTCCTCCTAAGCCAAAGAGCGTCCCTCCTCTCCTCCATTTCTCCTTCAGATCTCTGAGCCAGCAGAAGAATATTGTTCTGGGAAGAACTGGGAAGAAGAGGACTCTCCCAACATGCCACAGAAGAAAAAAAAAATCAGTGTATAAACTGGGCGAATATCTAGGGAGTAGATCTGCAAAGTAATGAACTTTAGATGTAATGAGATAATGTCTTAGAAATAATGAGGAAAATCTTATAAGAGAAAATATTGCTTTCTTTTCTAATCTTTAGATTTGTTTAGCACGTGTGAGTAGATGCTTATGGCTTTGTCACATCTGAGCTCCCATTGTAGAGAATCTTGGGGAAAGCATGGGAAGTCTGACAGATACAGCTCAACTTAATTCCTGCCCTCTCTTTCAAGGACTTTAATATAGTGTTTTGGGGGATTTTTTTTCCTGACAGAGGTTATTGCATATGATAACAACAAGGCAAGTCTTCTATAGAGGTGTGTTTATAAGGTGTTTATCACTCAGGTGCCTTGAAGATAGTTCATATTCTAGAGGAGTCATTGCTGGGTGTATTAAACCCTTGCAAAAGAAGCATATCCAAGGGTACATCAGGAAGGTCACAAATCAGACACACATCTCTTAAGGGTTCTTGAAGTCTTGTGGTATTGATTCAGTGGAGTGAATGCTGCAGCCTTGGACCTCATCACTGAATAGGGTTTGAGAGCGAATTTATTAAACTGAGGTGGACGTAGCTCTGTTTTCCAGTTTTTTATGTATTTGCATGTTTGTTTAGGACACTATAAACCAGTGGTGAATAGCTGTAAAACTATAAGAGTCTGCAGAAATTTCCAACGCTCTGGTCTGCTTCCTGCAGTTATTCAGTATCTCTGTAGGACTGCTGTGGGGAATAAATGCTTTCATTGTCTAGTCTTATAGTTCCTAATCATTCATCAGCCTGAAACCTGTGTTGTCTGTGTGTAACAGTCTTATAGAAAAACAAAACAACAATGTAGTTTTCAGGGTTGCTTGCAACATGTTATACTCCTTTTATAAGCAACACAGTGTGAGATGTTGAGAAAAAGAGTATGCTTAGGTTTAACATAGTTGTAGGAAGAATATGTTAGAAGGCTAGAAAAGGATTTTCTCTTGCTTTGAATTAGGCATTTTGCAAAGGGAGGCTTGATTAGTTAAGACAGCCACAATAGTTTCATATAAATTATTCAGCAATTAAGAGGAAACTGTTACATGATTTAGCCATCCTGGCCTAACTATTATTCATATGGTTCTTTAAACAAAGATATAATTGTAGTATATGCTCTGAGCTTTTGGATTGTATGTTTCCTGCTTAAACTTCTGCCTGCATTCTGCAAACACTATATATTATAACTCTCTCTTTTTTTTAATACTATTTCTCCATTATAAAATCCACTTAATTAAATTAAATAGAAGTTTAGTAAAGTCACTTCTCAATCACTTTACATTCATTACTACTTAGTCTTATACCCAAGACATACACATCTTTTAACATACACCCACTTCTTAATTTCTTTCTAGTAACATCCTTGCACTTCAGTTTTGTTTGTTTTCTTTTCATGACATTACTGTCAGCGCTTTCTTATGCTTCAGTATTTGATGTCTGCACCCTTTTATTCATTTCACAAATTCTGCTGTCTAAAGAACACACACCATAACTTAATTACTTTTATGGAATTCAGTATTTTTTGTGTCTTTTGAGCACAATGATAGAAGGTTTTTTTTCAATGTTATTGTTATTTATTAGTGTTATTTGTGCATAATACCAGAATCAATGTGGGATTCACATTACCTAAGAAGAGCTTGCAATGCCAGAAATCTGGTTTGAATCCTGGATCTGTCAAATTCACTTTGGAAAATAGCTTCCTTGCAGTGCCCATCTCTGATACACAGTTTCATGTGTCATCTTTTCAAATGCAAGATCTTATTTAAGCTTTTTCACAGGCTCTCAATCCTCCTAATGCACCAGGGTAAATAACTGATTCTCATATGCTATCCAAAATATTTGAATTTATTTTGTGTTCTTATGAAATCACTCACAGGAACCTCATAGTATTAGTGGAAAGCAGACATACTTTATGAATTTGTCATCCTTCATTTGACCATGAGTTATGCTGCAATGTAATTCTATTTCTTTTAATACTGCTTTGTATGTGTAAGGGAGGTTAGAATTTGAGCATCTGCAGTAAATGCATTTGTATACTTTCCTTGCCTTGAAGTTCATAGCTCACTGGCTGCTTTGGATGGAAATGATGATCCTTTTAGCCTCAGGTCGCATATGTGTATAGTGTGTTATGCTTTCATGAGAATTCCCTTGGAGATCTAAATCCTCACAGCTTTTAAATTGCCTGTATTAATCTTTCAGTTATACTCAATCTGCCAGATTCCTGCTGTAGTCAGCAAAACATGGTTGCTACAGATCTGAACTGTTTCTCATAAACTAGTGGAAGAGCTTGCTTTCTTTATCTCAAATAGTTATAATAAAATAAAATACAATGAGCTTCAATAGTCATGAAATAAATCTCAATGATACATAGTATATACAGTCAATATGTTGGGTAAAACTTTTATTTCATTGAAATCAAGAGTTTATGCATCAAATCAAAGTAATTAAGTCAATCCCTGAAAGCTACATTCTTTCTAGAAGTGCAGTATATCTTAATTTCCCCCGCTACGTCTTGTTTTTGGAAATCTTGCCTAGGAAGAATTTGAGGACTTTGGACACTTGTCAGAGACTTCCAGACAAATGGCTCTAACTGGACTCTGAGATAGCTTGAATTCTGAGGCACATTCACTTCAAACGCCTTTTGAATATGTACCTGACACTATTTGTTGCCTCTCAAGTGATACAAGTGCATTACAATGGCAGTTTTTTGGATGCATAGTAAACATAGCATATTCAGGAGATACCCAGATCTGTGGCATAATAAATAGTAGAGAAATCATCTTTCTTGGTAAGATGAAAGCCATTTACCACTCACACGACCAGGGTTAGCATAAAGCCTTTTCTTCCCAGGCCTGTCCCTGCTGCCAGGACAGAGCAGGGTCCCAGGGGAGCCTGGGCAGCCTCTAGGCCAAGGTCAGGGCCAGATGGTGCTGGGTGGTCCCTATATTTGCTAGGAAAGACTTTATCAAATCTCATTTGTGTTTATAGTAAATTGTAGCATGCCAAGCAGCTTCATCACATGTCCCAGTTTTCTATATAAAATATAGAAATAAATAACATCACAAGCACACTAACAAATTAAAATCAAGCAGATATGATCACAAAAATATGCTCTTTTGAGTGCTCTGAAGCTATAAATACCTTGTCTGATAAGCATTCTGAAATTTGGACATTCACTGATCACTGGGACATCAAGACCTTGAGCAATGTAGTACAAAGACCTTTAATATACATTGCTGACTGGAGAAATCTAAAGCAAAATTACAAAACTAGGTTTTGATGAGAAATATTTATAATTTTACTCTTTTGTCATCACACTGACAGTTTATCAAATACTTCAATAAACTAAGTTAAATATAAATTTGAACTCTATGTAGTTTTTGGATGGAAAAAAATGACGTAAGAAGTTTTAGGTTCTTTTTTACTTTTTGGTCTTGATATTAAAATACATATACTATGTTGTTCTAACTAATTCCTTAAAATATATTTTATATCTTACTTTTTCTCACCTAGAGTTCAACCTCCTTTTTCTTTGTAAACTCCTGATGCTATTGTGAAAGAGACTTCTAAAATACCTGACATACACCTGAACAGGTTTCCTTTCTCTTGCTGATGCATTTTCTGCTTATATTGCATCCATCATGAAAAGTCCTGCCAGGACTTTGAAACTGTCTTTAAAGAAGTATATTTTCTTCTGCTTTTCCTTATTTTGAAGTAGCTGAAATGTATCATACTCCTTAGGGTATTCTTAAATATTCTACTCCAAATTTAAACACCTTCCTTTAAACCTGAAATTGGAGATTGTAAGGAGTAAAGATTACTGTACTAAATGATGCTGGTGATAAAAATTACTATACCTATACCTATAAATGAATGAAAACTACATTAAGTAAGCATTCTCACATTTCTACATTCTCAAACAGACAGATACAGAGCTCACTGCAAACCATAAAATGAGAAGAAGTGATGGTATACTTCTGTTAAATGTCCAATGGAAATAGTAATACATCACTTAAAAGACAAGGGAATCAATATTTCATGGTAAATTCCTTCTGAAATCATTATCAAGTGTTTCACTGTGTTTACATATCATGCCACTTGCAAGGATTTCACTCAATTCTTTAGAGTCTTTTGTTCTACAGAATGACAGTTTGCTCTCTCCTGCATAGAAATTAAAGACACTTTGTAATTAATCTTTGTAAAAAAATGTGGGTATCTGTTCGGCAAACTGATTATGCAAATCCAAAATCCATTTCATTTGCATAAATGAAAAGTAAACATTAAATAGTTCTTCTATTAGTTATAACTAAATAATTATAAAAAGTCTTTAGGTGATGGTGAGTTTTTACAACAACAAAGAATACCACAAGTACCATAAAAAACAGTTACTTGATTTAATGACATGAATGAAATGATGATATTTCCTGTGAAGAAAATTAGACGTACTCATGACCTTAATCAACATTTATTATCATTTGAATTTGTATAAGTGTCGTTCTTTTCAAAACGGAGGTCAGATCTTACACAGCTTTATATCTTATTGTATTTATTGGGTTAAAGTTATACTGTTAATCATACCAGCTGGCCTGCAAAATCTGTAGTATCAATGTTAGTATATTTACCGTTAGTATGGTGGTGTTTGGTGCGCTTCAAAATCTGTCTCACTGCTGTCTCTGTAGATCAGGGGAACAAGCTCTACAAAGGTGTGAAACTTGATATTTTTTATTGCAACTCTTGCAAAATAACAAACGAAAATTCTATCCCTCCCATACTTCAGTAATTACAGGTAGCATTGTATGAATATTATGATATTTTACTTCCTGGCAGGTGTCTTGTAGAAATGTTCATATATAAAAATAATGACTAGTTTATAGATATTTATAGATATCTCTAGATATAGAAAGTTTATAGATATTCAGATCAATTTAAAGCCAAAATATAATTGGTTGAATAAAATGCTCTTTCTCTTCTAAGTCCTAAAATGGGTGGATGTGATGAGATTAAGAAATAACCTCTAATGGATGATAATGGATAAATAGGGTTAAGGTAATAATAAACAACTAAGGAGAAAAAGAATTAAGATACTTGATCGTATTTTTGGATGCCATTTTCCCTTTGCAAAAATGGAAGCATAACAAGGAAAAGGAGATAAAAGGTGGGAGGATGTCAACCGGGTGAAGCCTGCAGGCTCAGGAACCTGTAAAAAGTGGATATTTTCCTTTTGATTTCCTGCATGGTCAGGTAGCAATTGAGAACTGGGGAGGAATGTTCTGCAGGAAAAAGGATTTGTCATAAAGTCTTGAAGGACTCTACTGAAACACTGTTTTACTGAAGTTCCACAGATAAGTCTGTGCTAATCTTCTCTCACTCGTTGTCATGAGTGGCATAAACTTACATATTTGTTCTTGATGGAGTAGATTTTTTTATCAGAAAATGTCACTTTCATATCCATGAAATTCTTGTTCTTTAATATATCTTTTACTTATTTGTAATACTTTTTATTCCTCTGGCAAAAATAGTGGATGTAAAGTCATCCTGATGTGAATCCTGAATTCGATTGTCAGGACCTGGGTATGTCCTTTGTACTATGTCATTCACTGTGTCAATACTGCCCCAACCAGAGCAATTTTTCCTCTCAAGTGCTGAGCAGAAGTGCTGCCAGAATGTCAGAGACCAGGAAATGAATCTTTATTTCTGGCATATTCACTGAGGTTCATTCTCTTCCTCTGTGTGCAAAGGTAACAAATAGCGCATGAAGATGCTTTCTTTTTTCTTGATGATGTATTTCATACAGAGTAAGAATAATCAGTCATGTTAAAGGGGTACCAAATAATTTTGAGAAAGTATGAGTTATAACTCAGGTAAAACCTTATATTCTTTGTACAGAGCCCAAATCTACTGTCCAACTGCCCAGTGCAAATAACTTGACTAGTCACTAAGGAATTATGCAGAAAGTTTTTCTCCTTTTCTGTGCTGAATGGCAACTGAATTACTTTGTAGTTGTTACTACAGTCTAATGACTTAGATAGATAATAATTTTGATCTCTGCCATTTGTT
Organism: Crypturellus undulatus; assembly: GCA_013389825.1. NCBI lineage: Eukaryota > Metazoa > Chordata > Aves > Tinamiformes > Tinamidae > Crypturellus > Crypturellus undulatus. The sequence continues at coordinate 698,117 of VWPW01008458.1, forward strand.
TCTGTAAGGGGAAATAACAGAACAAATAATAATATGTTCTTCATTTGGTGTATAGGCCAGTACACATTTCCTGCTCAATTACATTCAACAAGTCATGTTATTTTTAACAGCATCTGGGTTTCTCACACTAGATGAGGGAGTGGATCTGGACTATGCAGCAAGCTAAGGAGGTATATAAGGAATCACTGTGTCTGTAGAGTTATGGTCTACATTATGAAGTGTTTGAAAAGTACTGTTCTATTGTCTGGAGAGCATGTCAACAACAAGAAAGTAAGTAGAAGTAGTTGCTGAAGCAAAAAATGTGGATTGGATAAATATTTCTCTGACTATTTTCAGATTTTATGATTTCACACAGCTGACATCTTTTGGAATACTCTTAAGGCAGATACTGCTTCAAATGCAAAATATGATTTGATGGGAATAATGTTACCTGAAATACTGCAATGAAAATGACTATCATGAAGTTCAGAGCTGTTAAATGTCTCAGATTTGGACAAATCTCTCCATAAGGAAAGAATAAATCCACACGTCCAATTACATGGAACTACTTTCTCTTCAGGGTACTTCTGAAGCTCAGTGGCATACTTTAAAAAGTTATTTTTTTTCTGCCTCATCTTATTCATCCTCTGCTAATTCAAGCTTCAAAAGAAGTGGCACTTCTCCTTTTGGGTTGTGGCCTTTTGAAGCAGATTTGGTTCCTTTAATATGCTGTGCTAGACTCCTATGGAGGGACAAAGAGGATGTATGTTTATGAATTATCTCTGTTTTAACCTAGTTAAACTCAAGGATAAAAGTGGTTATTTTTTTCTGAAGTTCTACCCAATAGGGAAAGAACAATTTTTCTTTTACAATTTTAATACTATTGAGGCTTTATCCTCTTAAAATACCATTTTTTTCCCCTGTATCACTATCCTGTTTGAGATATTTCTGCCTCCAGAGAAAAAACATGCCTCTAAAGTCTCACCAAATATGATGAGAACTGACTGTTTGTTGTGCTGTTTTTCAAAATCTTCACAGGTATTTGTGTACACTTAAAAATTTACTGCCTCACCTTAATAGACAAATGTTTCAGCTGAAATATGCACTAAAGAGGATTCAATTTTTTTTTTTTTGTAGGGAGAACAACAGAATACTACATAGATATAAGAAAATGTATTATTAATTGTATGCATACTTTATATCATGTCTTCCTGTTTTGATTTATATAACTTGGATCTTATACATGCGTAATATAAGAAAAAGCAATACACACATTTAAAATTCGTGAAGTTACAGAGTAAAAAATGACATACTTTAGGGTATGAATGAGGACAGGTTTTTATTTTGGGTTTATTTTAAAGGAGCACAATATGTAATTATAACTAGTTGATTGGTAGTCCTTTTGAAATGTTATACAATTTGTTTTACAATTCCTTTTCATAATTACATTATTGCTAATTTTAAAGATTCATACACAATTTGAGATATATTCTACTTTAGTGATTTGAATAGTTAAAAAATCGTATTCATTTCCACATAGACTCTAATGTTAGTCCTTAAATATCAGTGAGGAAAAAAATCTGACACAACATTAAGAATATATCTACAAGGGATCTGGTCTGGATTCATTTATTCAGGCTATTTCCAGGTAATTCTCACTTGTACTGAGAAATGGGTTTTATACAGAAAACCAACATTTTTGTAGTCTGTTGAACCTTTTTCTCTCTGTGTAGGTCATGTGAACATCTATCCATCATATGAGACAGAGATAAAACTGACATGTAAAATTAAAGTCAATTTTATTTACTTGAAATAAAAGGTTAGAAATGTTGCCTTAGAAAAGATGATTATATGATTTATAAAATGCTTCATATTGTGTTATCTTTGCAAACTTGATATTTCATAAAATTGATGATCTGCCTATTTCTCCATCGCATTAAAGATCAGAATTTGGGGTCTAGTAAATGCTTGTCCTTTCATTTCTCCTTTTATGCTTGCTTTCTCTTCTGCTGCTATTTTTTTTGTTTTTAAGAATTACAAGGTGTTTTGTTGTAGGAGAAATCCTTTAGGGAGACAGTTTGTTGCTTCAGCTTCTGTATTACACATCATAACTCTGTGCATAAATAATAACTCATGTACCTCCAAAAAGCTAAATATCTTGGGTGTAAATATGTGTAGTATCATTGATTAATGGGATATTATTTAGTTTCCTGCCACTGAGAATTCATTTTCTGGTATTGATCTTGTTAGTGACCTACTTGAACATTATAACGTGATTTCTTCCCTTGTACTTCTTCGGCCTCAGCTTTCTTAATTCTATAGGAAGTGGGACATAAAAAATCCCATACCAAATTTTGCAATATTTCAGCACCCAGCTTGTCATCTACAGATGAAGTAACATGGATTGTTTCTGTGGGTTGTTTTCACTGCCCTTGCAGCACTTCTAAAATGACTCAACCTCTCTGTGCTATTATTAGTTCCAAGTATATACTTTGTTTTAGTGACATTTTTAAAGGACCTTTTGAGCCCTTAGGCATGTTAGACATAATATTTATCAGCTTACTTCTAAAGAGAAGCACTTAGATCCTTTGGCTTCAGGAAAGGAAGTTTGGTGATCAATCACCAAACTGAAAAGAAATACTGTTGTGTAACAGCTACCATATTATACTGTTTCACTTTGTTTTACAAACTCTAAATTAAAGCTGTAGATGCCAGTCTTTGGGCTATTAAAGGATTCATTTACTTCACTTTTACTTCACATTCATCATTATATTCAACCAACTGCAGTTGTATCTTGCTAACTGCTGAACAGAAACTAGTGGCAATGCCACTGTGGCAAAGTGGATAAAGAAAATTCTAAGAATGTAGTGCTTATCCTTTCTTTTTTTTTTTTTTTTTTTTTCATTTCAAATGTGCATATAATAACCTTAATGAGAAAATGACAGTCTTGTATCCAAAGTCATGCTACATGTAAAACTTGCTTGAATCTGTAGGTGAAGAGTAGTAAAGATAATTTAAGTAAGTTATCCAAGTCTCAATTATTGAATGCCACCTACTTTGTTTTTGTGCTATATATGTAAAAGTCTTCTGAAATTTTAGTTATAAATGGTTTTTATGATAATTTACAGTAAAGTACATTAATATTAATAAATGGAAAGTCAATGGTAAAGAAAACTAAGGGAAGGAGGATTAGTTAAGACAGCTGTGAAGATTTAGGCAGCTGAAGCATAGTTCATTTCAGCCTCTGTCCAGTTTTCCTTTCTTAGAAGTAACTGAGAATTAGGTAAATGACCTTTCAAAAGGATAAGAGTTGCACCACATTTTCATTCATTATTTCTCATCAAACTTGTCAAATATAGGATAACTTCTAGTTGAGGAGAATATTGTGATTTTTAGTCATGTTTTCTCCTGTAGAATGGACAATTTTTTTCTCAGAATGTAATTGTATTTATTATTACAGATTTAAGGAAAGAAGAGAAAGAAGAAAAATGAACTAAAGGGAAATATCTAACCTCTGTTGAAAACATTTTTGGAGAGGAGTTGTGGTATTTGACGTAGCACCTGAAAGCTGAGACACATTTAGGCTAGCAATACTGTAAACAAGAGATTCAATATCATCCTCGAAAGACCTGAAAGACTCTCTGCAGCTAAGTAGATTTGGAAGACTCCTCTCACTAAATAATTTCCTTTAAAAGAAAAGAAATTCTAAGGCAAAAAAAATGTTTAAGAACATCACAGACACTATAAAAATTCCAAGAGTTAAAAATATGAAATGCTAGCATGCTGGATGTAAAGTTAGTTTAATGAATATTTTATTACTCAGCCCTATTTTTCTTTACATCTCTTAATTTTTTCTTAATTTAAACTTCTTTTTTCTTTTACTAGTCTTTTATTTTCCTCTCGCTCTGGTCAGTACTCCTTTATTTATTTGCTTATTAAAAACTAATGAAAAACCAAAAAAACAAAATCCAACCAAAATGTTAGAGTGTTTTCTTTTTCCCTGTGCACTTCTGACCTTCCCTTCTTTAATGCAAACTTCTCCTCTAACAAATATCACTCTGAGACTAGTTAGTGCTCAGAAAATAAACCTCAAAACTCCCAAACTAACCTAAAGAACTAGCATTTCTCCTTATTTTTAAGGTTGCCTGCAATTTCATATTAATAAATGCTATTTTCAGTTGCTTGCCATTTGGGCTGATATTTGCTCTGCTGAATGGCTGCCTCAGGAAGATTATTTCCTGAAAAGTTCAGCCAAAAATGGTTTAGTCAATGCAGCTAATGAGCCTTGAGAATATAGATAATATTCTCATCCTGCTTAATATTGACCCATCTTCTTTGCATGCATCTTGCATTCTGATGCTTTTGAGTAGGAAATGTGGGACATTGCTCTTAATCATCTGTCCTGTCTTGATAAAGGCAGCAAATTTTGGAGAAAAATCACAGCCGAAATCTATTCAGCAGGAACATCTTTGTTTCAATAACTGCCATCTTCTAAAATGCCATCCTTTTTGAGCACCACTAGATTTTTTTCATCTACTAATGAACTCCAGACTCTGTATACATTTTTTTTTACAGAGTAAGCATGTTCTATCCTAATGCCAAAGGTTAGGATAGAACCCAGGGAAAGAGCTGACTCACTTTTTGGCTGTAATGGTGACTTCTCTGTGCAATTAGATCCTGTCAACTAGATCCTCAGTGATATTACTACCCCTGCCTCCTTTTACACAAATACACAGGTGGTAGAAGCAAAGTGAAGAAGAAAGATGTATCTTTTAATAGAAGGGTGAGAAGTGCTCCACAACAGGAATGAGTAGAGGACTAGTAGAAAAAGACAGAAAAGTTTGAGATAAACTACAAACTGGAAGACTTATGCATGTTTAGTTTTTAGGACAAGAACTATCTGCAATTGATAAAATGAAAAGTTGAATGTAATTGTATTGCCTTGTTAGTAGTCTACTGTGTTGGCATAATGCACATTTTTCCATATGGTGAGGCAGGACTCTTGCAATCATTATATGCTCTCATTCAGATTCTGCCTGCTGCAGAAAATTAGCACTGTTCACACTTGTTTAGGCTTAATAAAAATCATTTTTGCTAAAGTACAGGGATAAGGTCACCATCTGCCACATGAAAATGCCAATTTCAAATGAGCAGCAGTCAAAAGAGGGTGTCTTTCATTTTTAGACACTCTCAGAAAGAACTTCAAGTAGGAGAAACCTTAATTGATTCTGACACCTATCAGACTACAGAATAACATTAACATATCAGATTTTCAGTGCTCTAAATTTTCAGTGCTCTAATTGCAGATGTGTGCTTTTAAGATTTGTTTGTTTGTTTCTTTGTTTGTTTTTCCTACAGTGCCGAAAGTATTTCATGGAGTACATTTCTATTTTCCACTCTGTTCACATTTGGGTATATCTGACTATATACAGCATGCATTTGTAAATTCTACCTTAAGTAAAGATAATAGGCCAAATTCATAACTAAGTTCAGTGATTCTGCACTCATATCAACTTTGACTTTCATCAGTTGTTTGAAACTATCATCTGACCTATACAAGTCAATTCTGAAATAACTGGATAAAAAGGTCTTTTACAATTTTGCAGTCTCCACCATTAGTTTTTAGTTATATCTCTTGGGCAGAATAAATACGATAGGGAAACATCATGATCTTTTCCCCCCAAATAGAGTACGAAGACACCTACACATGTTCTATGAGTTATAAAGAACATTTATACTTATTTATTCAGAATGCATGTACTATACCAAATATACAATTAATGACTGCAGAATGAATGATTGAGTATGACCTTATCATGACTGGAATGTTTGCACTCTAATAAAGGAGATTAAAATATGCAGCTGCATCTGAGGAGTTGAAGAGCTTAAATTTGGCAACATCTGCTTTTCAAAATTATCTTAAAAGTTACATAGTCTTTCAAAACAGGGAAACAAAGCTTCCATTTGATTATATTTTTAAATCTCTTTAGTCTACAAATTGTCTGATCATGATAAGGTTATTTAACCATGTCTTTTTTGTTCATTGTTTCTACAGTCATTGTTGTGTGTGGTGTGCTTTTTAAAAAATTCTATAATTATCTTCTCTATATTCTTTGTGACACTCAACTCATCCAAGAATTAAATGTAATGAAAACAAAACAAAAACAAACAAACAAACAAATAAATGACCCCTCCCCCTCCAATTTCTGACTGGTTTGTGTTTTCATAAAGCATGGAATAAATCTGAAAACTACACACTGAGGACTGAGCCAGGCTGTTCATTTGGTAGCAGAAGGGTTGAAAATTACTTCTAATAATGTCAGAACAATATTGTGGACAAAAGAAATTTGGGGCAGATTGTTTCTATCTCACTTATTATAAAACTCTAGATCTGTGTTTAATGATGTCAAGTGTCCTAGAATGAACTCCAAAATGCTATGTGATTTTCTATTTCACCAATGAGAACTGGCATAATTTCTTAAATTGTTTCTTTAGTCACTGCCATTCTTGGCTCTACTCAGAATTTCATTACTGACCTCTAATCATTTCCAAAAATTATCCAGATAGGCTTACGAGTTGGATATTTGCTTTGCTTCCACAGTAAGATTTTGATTGAGTGTTTCTAAGCATAAGTTGCCCTTTATCAGAAATGCGAATAGCCAGTTTCTTTATTGATGCCACTAGTAGTTGCTACAAAGCCAACTTAATTTCCTTCTGATTTATATTCATCAGATATTCCACTCTACTTCACAGTTTACTTCATAAGTGCTATTCCTTTAAAAAGAAAGAGTCATTGCTTTATAATCAGTTCTGACAAGTGAAAATAAAGGAACACACTGCCCAGGTTAAAATAGTTATCAGACTCAAGTATACTTGAGCCACTCTTTTTTGTCAGTTTGTTTTTAACTAAATAACTTATCTTGTCAGATACAATCCCGTTTCTTCCCTTCCCCTTCCCCTTCCCCTTCCCCTTCCCCTTC